>UESW01002382.1:196436-232877 GCA_900491605.1 Calamus simplicifolius | reverse complement strand
TCGATTATTTTCAAAATTTAAGCTAGGAATACCTTTAATTAGATCCATTTTCAATAGTTTAGAAATTAGTGTGTGCTTGCATGACCTAATCTATGGTGCCATAGCCTACCAATCTCATTCATCTTAGCATTATTAGCAACTAAGCAATGATTACTTGGAGATAAATTACTCAAATCAATTAAGTACACATTGCCATAACGTTTACCAACAAGAATAATGCTATTATCAATGGGATTAGTAACAGTGCAAACAGAAGCTTCAAAGGAAACTTTGAAACCTTTATCACATAATTGGCTAATACTTATCAAATTATGTTTAAGTCCATCGACATATAAAACATTATCAATATGAGTAGATGGAGTAATTTGAATCTTACCAATACCCATGATATGGCCTTGACCATTATCACCAAAAGTAACTACTCCACCTCTTTTTGATTCAAGGGTGATGAATTGATCTTTGTCACCCGTCATGTGTCTTGAGCAACCACTATCCATGTACCATTTTCTTTTCAGTCTGATGGCTGCAAGACACTCCTGCAAAACATTCATGTCTTAATTTTAGGTACCCAAGCCTTCTTGGGTCCTTCATGGTCAGATGCATTAAATATTGTTCCTTTGGGAACCCAAATCATCTTCCTTTATTATGTGGAGATTTACATATATAAGATTTATGTCCTTTGTTTCTACATTTAAAACAATAATATTTGATGATTTTTCAACATGTACAAAAATATTTTTAAAGATTTTTGCTTTTTAAGTGGATTATATCCTAATCCAGCTTTATCAAAGACAGCTTTTTGATTATCCAAAATCATATTAAGTTTGATAGAGCTCAAAGTGAATTTATCAACTATAGGTTTAAGTCTATCAACTTCATTTTTCAAACTTTTTTTTTTTCATCAAAACTTCTTTTCTACAACATGCTTTTTATTTTCTAAGGATAGTTTTTGCATTTGATTTTTCAGATCTTTGTTCTTTGAACTTAAATTTGCAAAATCATCCATTAATTCATAAAAAGCACTATGCAATTCATCGAAAGTAAAATCATCAAGAAAACTCGGACTTACCTCATCATTGTCCGCCATGAAGCATAGATTGGTCATTTCACTCTTTTCTTCCTCTTCGGAACTTGAGCTTTCCGAATCGCTCCATGTGGCCATCATTGCCTTCTTTTTGAATTTTTGGTGCCTTTCTTTAGTTGTGGGCATTCAGATTTAAAATGACCCAGCTTCTTACATTCAAAACAAATAACTTCTTTTTCTTTGCCCTTGTCCTCATCTTTTCTTGCAAAGGGCTTTTTCTTTTCAAACTTCTTCTTCTTCATGAATCTTTTAAATTTCCTTGTGATGAGTGCCATTCCTCATTCTTCTTTAGAAATCTTAAGAGCCATAGTCCTCTTCTTCTTTGACTCATCATCATCAACATGTTGCTTAATTTGAAGCTCATGATTCATCAAGGATCCCAATAATTCTTCCAGGGGTAGGGTACTTAGATCTTTTGCCTCTTGTATTGCAGTCACTTTAGCTTCCCAAGTCCTAGGCAAAGAACGTAAAACCTTTCTCACAAGATCAGAATTATCATAAGATTTACCAAGGCTTTTTAAACCATTAACTATATCAGTAAATCTTGTAAACATATCAGTAATAGATTCACATGCATCCATTTTAAACAATTCATACTTATGAACTAGCATGTTAATCTTGGATTCCTTGACTTGATTTGTTCCCTCATGGGTAACCTCAAGTCTATCCCAGATTTCCTCAGCAAAATGCAAATAGATATACGATTTAATTCATTTGCATCTAATGAGCAGTATAAAACATTCATTGCTTTGACATTAAGTTGTGCCAATTTTTTATCATGTTCATCGCATTCCGTTTTTGGTTTAGGAATCTCATGCCATTAACTCTAGCAGTGGGTGTGTGTGGTCCATTGACTATAATGCTCCATAGATCATAGTCAAGTGCTTGAATGAAAATTTTCATTCTAGCCTTCCAATAACCATAGTTTGAACCATTAAACAAGGGTGGTCTATTAGTAGATTGGCCTTCGAAAAAAGATGAACCAGCTTGAGTTGCCATATGGATCTTTGACTCTTGATCGTTAGATCAAATCAAATGAGCACTAGCTCTGATACCAATTGTTGGTCCAGATAGCAACCCAAGAGGGGGGTAAATTAGGTTTTTCAAAAATTTAAACTCTTTTGAAAATAACCCCCAGCAGAAATAAAAACTTAGATTCACACAAATTAAAACAAAATATGCACAAATAGAGAGTTAAAGATAAAGAGACAATCACGGCAAACACAGGAGATTTTATAGTGGTTCAATGTACCTACACCTACGTCCACTCCCAAGTATCTCTTGGGTCCACACTATAATCAATCTGATTACAGCAGAGTTATTTTGCAAGCTTACAACTCGAACTTTTATTTTTCGGGTGCACAACGAATTTTCAAGGCTCACCAGCACAAAACCTTACACCACAAGCTAATGCTTGCACAAGGCTAACAGCCTCAACTGAATCAATCACCAGATTGACCCAGCAAAAAGATTTGTTTTACAAGATAAACAGCTTCTCCAATGAGCAAATATACAATAATGAAACAGAAATAAAAAGATAGGAAACAAAGCCTGATTCGCAGATCTTGGTGGCTTCTTCCTTCTCTTCCTTTGAGTGGATCTTCCTTCAAGGTGCTCTTGAGACTCAGAAGATCAGAAAACTAGGGCTTCCTTCTTCCCTTAAGATTTCTTCAAAATAGAACAACAAAAGCTTGGAATCTCTCTCTTTTCTTTTGGGGAATCAGTATGATCTTTCCTTTCGAGTTTTCCCTCTTTTCTCTTTTAATTTTCTGATAGATTTCATAGATTTCTCTCTATTCTTTTCCTTTTTTTTTTCTCTCTTATTTTCGGATGCAGCAAACCCTCTTCTTATAGATCCCGATTAATCCATAAATAGTTTAAAACTATCCGTTAGAAACAAGTGTAAGAAGGATTAGAACCAAAAATAGCAATAGCCGTTGGGATTAAAAAAGATAAAGATAAAGTTTAGAGTCATTCTGACAGTTCTGAAGTCACGTCTGACATTCTGGAGTCGGCTCTAACTTTTCTGGAGTCGGCTCTAACTCAAAAATCTTTAACCCGCTTGAACTGGAGTCGTCTCTGACTTTTCTGGGGTCAACACAAAAATCTTCTGGAGTCGACTCTAACAGTCCGGGAGTCGACTCTAAGTCATGGCCTGAAAAACTATCATTCTGTCTTTTCTGTTGGAGTCGGCTCTAACAGTCCTGGAGTCGACTCTAAGTCCGTGCCGATTTCCGAGTCGACTCTGCGATTCCAGGGTGTCGACTCTAATGTCTGCAATCTTACCTTGACATTAGATTCGAATCAGAACTTGATTTGACTCATGATTTTGATTATTAAATCGACTTATAAGCTGAAAAACTTAATCAAAATAATTAGTAACTTCAAATATTATACTCAAATAGTTTTGTTAATCATCAAAATCCTCAATTGGGTCAACACTAAGCTTTGACTCAACCTACTTGACAAATAGATATTAAATGTCTTTTTATCCATTCGTCGGAGTCAACCATCATGGACAGTCCACCTTGCTTGGTTGCACATTGTTGTCTGATGAGAGTACTGAGATATATAAATGGGTTTTTCAGTCATAACTGGATGCAAATGGTGGTCAAGCACCTATTGCCATAATAACTGACCAAGATCAGGCAATCGAGGTTGCTGTTAAAGAAGTTTTTCTAACATACGACATCGATTTTGTCTTTGACATTTATTGAAGAAGATACCTGAAAAGATTGGCCACATTTGCACAGCAAATCCAAATTTATGGTTGATTTTGATGAGGCAATATATGATTCATTGACCATACAGTCATTCGAAGAAAGTTGGGCACATGTTATGGAGAAATATAAAGAATGCAAGGCTATAGATTAGTTCAATGTCCTTTACGAATGTCGGGATAAATGGGTCCCAGTTTACCTAAAGGATACATTCTTCGCAGGTTTGTATGTCATTGTCTTTGGTTCATGTTCATGTTCAACGCTTCTTTTTTTGACAAAATTATGTACATGGATGTCATCTTCACAAAGGAGCGAGGGGATAAATCACTTCTTCGATGGGTTTATAAATTCAAAGACTACACTAACAGAGTTCATAGGTAAGTACGAAGATGCCTTGGAGAAAAGGTACGAGGCCAAAAATGAGAAAGATAATAGGACATTATAAATGATTGCTTTTCTAAAGACATCATCACCTTTTGAGAGACAAGCTGCAGGAAGGTATACAAGGCGCATGTTCAAAAAATTTCAAAATGAGATCCTTGAAATGGCTGCATCAAATACTAAATTGATCAAGGAAGCTGATAATTGTTGTGTATATTTTGTAAAGTCGTATGAAAGGATTGAAGTCGATGGAATCGGCAAGGAGATCAAAGATTATATCATGTCATACGATAGAAATATTGAGGATGTGCAATGCCAGTGTCGATCCTTTTAGTTTAAGGGTTACCTGTGTAGGCACGCCTTGTTGGTTCTTCATCAAAGCGACGTATTTCGTTTACCAGATAAATATTTTTGAAGAGATGGTGCAAGGACATGAAATACCAATTCGATGATTTCGACTGCAATACTGAAGGTTGTGATAAAAGCACACAAAATCACGGTACGCAGTGACAATTTTTTATTTGAAATGTCTTAATATATGTTTTCGATAACATTATGTTATTGATTGTAGATATAGTTTGATGAGTCATCGGACGATGAAGCTCGCAGAGATAGCCTCCATGTCTGAAGATGCATTTAATTTAGTGATGGATGGTCTAATACCTATATTCAAAATTGCCATGGATGCTAACTGCGCAGCTAAGCCAAGTACAAAGCTTGTAATTCAAGATCCTCAGCAAATTAGGACAAAATGTCACCCAAGAGAGAACAAATTAAAGACTGGAGTCGAGAAGAAGTCAAAAGATCAAGGAAAAATCTAGTCAAGGCAACCGTTGACGCTTTACCAATGCAAAATGAAGTAAGAGCTGCTTCAAGCAACAGGCAAACTTGTATGCAGTCAATTAACACTAGAGAGGACATGGAAAGAATTGTACCACCTTCTGAAACTTTGATGGACGAGTTTGATGCTTAAGTATTGAGTCAATAACACAGTAGCACATATAAAACACGGGTGTCGTAACTTTGTAATTAGGGTGTCTTGGTCGCAAATGAAGTGCTTTGTAACTAGGGTGTCTTTTTTAGCCAAATGAAGTGCTCATCTCGTCTGCTAAGAGGATTTGATATTTTACGAATACGCTTGCACTGTTACGACACCCCAGCTCTCGCCTAACGACACCCTCGCTTTAAAGCGATGACACCCATGTTCTCACGAAAGGACACCAATGCTTTTAGCGCGACGACCCCAGCTCTGAGCTAACGACACCCTAGCTTTAGCTCGACGACACCCGAAAGGCAAAAATCCTACGATACCCCTGTTCTCACAAAAGAACACCAATGCTTTTAGCGCGACGACACCCCAGCTTTGGGCTAACGACACCCTAGCTTTAGCTCGACGACACCCGAAAGGCAAAAATCCTACGACACTCCTGTTCTCACGAAAGGACACCAATGCTTTTAGCGCGACGACACCCTAGTTCTGGGCTAACGACACCCTAGCTTTAGCTCGACGACATCCGAAAGGCAAAAATCCTATGATACCCCTGTTCTCACGAAAGGACACCAATGCTTTTAGCGCGATGACCCCCCAGCTCAGGGCTAACGACACCCTAGCTTTAGCTCAACGACACTCGAAAGGCAAAAATCCTACGACACCCCTATTCTCACAAAAGGACACCAATGCTTTTAGCGCGACGATACCCCAGCTCTGGGCTAACGACACCCTAGCTTTAGCTCGACGACACCCGAAAGGCAAAAATCCTACGATACCCCTGTTCTCAAAAGGACAATAATGCTTTTAGCGCGACGACACCCTAGCTTTGGACTAACGATACCCTAGCTTTAGCTCGACGATATCCGAAAGGCAAAAATCCTACGACACCCCTGTTCTCAATTTACGACATTCTAGTTTTCAATTTATGACATCATATATGAAAACTCAAGAAATTGTGAAGTAGAAAAGGCATAAATATGAATAAATCAAGGACAACCATGTTCTTAATATAAAATATTTGCAGTTGCATTCAATATGAAACAGTGTTAATATGAATAAATTATATTAAATTTTTAATGAAAGAAGAATGAAAAAATTAAGAACAGTTTGCGATAAGGTCGTTGATCTTTTGGTTGAGGCCCTCTCTCAATATCGTCGCCGCTAATTGTCGCCGGTATTCTCTTACTTCCTTCACTGTGAAATCCATCTTCATATCAGGATTGTCCATCGAGCAAGACATTCCATATATCTTAGACAGTATAGGCCGCAATCTAGCGATCCGGCCGGTTGACTTGGGCAATCCAAATCTCTTCCATCGGCCAAGTCATCACCTCCTCCTTATCGTAGTAGATATAAAATATGTGGCCAAGAATTGTATGTCATTTCTTCGCATTGGCCTTATACTTGGCATTGTGTTTTAATGAATTCAGGTGCATGAACACCCTTTCTTTCTATGTCGATAGCAACAAGATGCCAGTGCGAGTTATCGGAGTTTATTATGGTGAATAGAAACCGGAATTGGGCCTTATCTTCATCGGATACATCGTCAAATATGAAGCCCCTGATGATGCAGCGAGTTCATGAGGAGTTAATGGAGAATTCAGACACATAGCGGCTACAAAACTGATGCAAAGATGCACTTATGGTATCGGTATGGATGCTCTGTCCAGTTGCACATCAAAAACTCCTGGTCGGCATCAATTATCTGCTAATGGAATGTAAACCGATTAATATAATTCTAAAATCAACAACTAGAAAAGGTTTCTTGAGATACTTACATCATCTATTATCATATCATTGTTAATGAGATTCCGAAGACCTTTCCCTGTTACAATGCCACCTAACTTAGTGGTGTACACGGTCTCGTCGGTTAGTCGTTCGCTCAAAAAAAATTTTATAATAATTTGGTCATCTTCGACGTTGTGCTGGGCTTTGATGTGCCCATTGTCTTTGACGACTTTCTAGGACGGGTTGTCTCATAAGAATCTCCTCTGACCTTGGATGCCTTTTGCTTCCTCAGCTCTTTTTTAACCCTCCTAACAAGAGAAGGCATTCCAACGATTTCTATGTCAACATCATCACCCTTTGGAGTAGGTGTGCCAAGTTTCTTATCGGATTTGGACTCCTCTTGGCCCTCCGTAGAATGCCCCTCCCCACTCTTCTCCTCCTCTTTATTTTCAATCCCATGCTCTATTTTATCGTCCAGGGATTCCCCCTCCAATCTCTTCTCTCTTGGTCCTCATCCATCTTATTCTCCTCCTCCATCTTATTCTCCTCAGTATTTCCTTTAAAAGCTCGAGAAGACAGTCCAGGGAATGCCCCTCCTCTGTCTTTCCGTCTCCCTTGTCCTCCTCATTTATTGCATTGCTTTCCTTTCTGAGCATGGAACTGAGGAGGCTCTCAGCAATGGACAGCCTGTGCCTGAGCTCATCGAGTTGATCCTTAACGCAAGCCAATTCAATCCTCAACTCGGCACAGCTTTTGCAGCGCTCTGTTGGTTCAGGCGATGCTACTGTCTGTTGACTGAGAAGCCAGCGCTCCTCTGACAATGGTACAGTAGCTCCTTCCAACTGCAAAGCAGATGATAAACATATTAATATTAAGTGAAAATATTAACACATTAAGTGGAAAAATATGGTCAGAGCAATGAAGCAATGTATTAGCTTACCAAGTCGTGAGGCTGCATGTTGGCAACCCGAACCGACTGGATCTTCATTTGGTTATCATACCACTTCAATAGCTGGGGCAGTTTATCGGGATATGCTGGTGCTCTCATTGATGTATGCTCGAGGAACCATGCCTAAACATGATAATTTTTAGATATAAAAAAATGTAATATTAATAAAGAAATTATACTAAAGACACTATTTCTGCATCTCAATAATCCTTACCACCAGCGCTGCCGAGCATCCGAATAGGGTAGGCTGCCTCCTAACCTTTTGTGCTCTCTTTGAGTGGACCGGCTCCTCGGAATGCAAGCAAGCAGCTACTTCTGGGAGAGCCAGAACAATCAGCTCCTTGAATGCCGAAGCCTAGTCGATCCTATCCAGCTAACTTAAGTCATCCAAGTGCTGGATGAGATACCGTGGACATCTTTGATTAGACTTTGGAGCCAAAAACATGGCAAACATGTAGGCGATCCAAAGTCTGACGGTGTCCTCGACATCTTCTTGTACCTTAGATGATCAGAGTCAAAAAATTAACTTCTCCAAACCTTCTTGACGAAGATCTAAACCCTGGCCAAATCGTCTGAACAACCTTCCGTTGAACAACTGGCTGGAGGTGTCGATCTTCTTCCCATGAGCTGGAAGGCCAAGAATAAGTGCAACTTCGTCGGCATGAATAGAACCGGCTTGCTACAGAAAATGAACTCGTCGCCTCCATTGTGACATCTTATGATGTCTGCTAGCAGTCGCCCGTCGACTGTGAAAGTCTGCATGTCGACGAAGGCACCAAATGGGGTCCTTCGAATAAGTTTTGTATGCTGTCTGGTAAACCCCATCTTTCAAACCTTCTGAACGTATACGGTGGGCTTGCAACTATTCTTAAACCGCTGGGAAGCCTTCACTCAGGGGACTGGAATAATTTTTATGTCATCTGAAACAGGGGGTAAAACATACTAGTCAGCTGGGTGCCATTATGTATGAACTAGGGTGTCATGACATTTTAAGAGAGGATGTCATAATATCTTAACAAAGGGATAAACATATCTCAAAGGAGACGCATCCTCATTCGAATGAAGAACGATGTCCTTGCTCTGTTCCACCATTTTCTCCTTCTGGTTCTTCTTTGTTCGCGGTCTTCGTCCACAAACGAAAGCATTCATCTCTGTCACGCCCCAGACCCAAATATCGGGCTAGGGTGACAACCCGCCGCGTGCCGGGCACGCAAGGCGTTCAAAAATTTTTCACACATAACACAATTAGATATAATCAAGCCAAATACATCACTGAATACTAAAAGTTTTGGGTTACAAACCCTTACACACCACAATAATAAAGTTTGGGCATCAAGCCCTACACATAAGCAATACTGGGGTTACAACAAAATAATGGTCTTGATTTATTTAATAGAAGGTCCATCACCCCAACCATCCATCTTCAATCTCGTGGCTCTGAAAAAACATTGTAAGATTTTTGTGAGCTTACACTCAGTAAGTAAGCCATGTTATACAGTCAAATCATAGCATAGCAATCAATAAGCACATAAATGATTTGCATGCTTAAACATTCCACAATTACTCAAACATGCAATGTAAGTAAACCCACTGTTTATACCCTCAATGGTAGCTGCAAATGTGGCCCACGGCCCTGCAATATCCCAATAGTGTACCAACAAGCATCCCCCTACTGAAAGGGTCCAGATACCAGGATCACGCCATATCCTAATCCACCAGAACACATACTCTATATGTGTGATGCCACCTCGAACCAAGCAGAACACATCCTCTAGATGTGTGATGCCACCTCATAGTAACTCAGAACACATCCTCTAGATGCGTGATGCCATCTCGGACCAAGCAGAACACATCCTCTAGACGTGTGAATGGCATAAATAAACAGAACACATCCTCTAGACGTATATGTGGCATAAATCATCAGAACACATCCTCTAGATGTGTGTGTGGCATAAATCATCAGAACACATCCTCTAGATGTGTGTGGCATAAATATCAGAACACATCCTCTAGATGTGTGTGTGGTATGACATGATAAAGGAGAACCACGGCGATACATAACAGTACCTCACATCATGCACTAACATATCAATAACATCTTTATATTGCACAAACAATGGATTATACTTACTGAACAATTGCATGTAATATATCATATCAATGTCATAATAACTGCATCTCTCATGCATAGCATCCACATATGAAATCATTCTCAATCATAGCACATAAATAATAATTTATTCATAATATTCATCTACTTACAATTTAACCAATATCCATAACAATTCTTCATGTCACAATATAATTCATAATTTAAATATTCATATAATGAATAATTTATTAAATACTGATAACTGGTTTACTTACCTCAGTACGTAATCCAACAGGTATATGATGTCTGAGCACCTACAGGATCATTTTACATAATTAATTTATTAGAATACAAATATTAAAATGACCCTTAGAATTTTACCCAGACTAGTTTACGGGCCCAAATTTGGGCTCAAATATCTCCCACTATACATACCCAATTGGGGAAGTAAAAATATCCCATGAAACTAGAATTCATCAGATTCTAGCCATATAATTATTTTGCTAATCCTGGCCCGTTACGGGGCCCAAAAACCAGCCCCAAATCTCATGTTGCACGGCCCAAAGGCCCTGAACCGGCCGGCCCAGCCGGCCCGGTTCAACCCAAGCCCTCCAATCCCCTGTTTCACCGAACAGGGGACGGGAACTTAGCCGGCGGCCAGGGCCGCCGCCGACCAAATTGAGGGCGGCCCGGCCGCCGGTGGTCGGGCCAGAGCCGATCGCCGCGGCGGCCGGCCGTCAAACTCCCCCTCTCTCCCTCAATTTTACTATTCTTCCCTCTCTCATCCGCGCGGCACGATGCTGTGCCGGTGGCACGGCTGGCCACCTTGGCCGGCCGGACCTCCACCGGACGCACGCCCGGCGCCGGTGGAGGCGACAGGCCAAAGCTCGGGCCCAGCAGGCGGTGAGCACGCCGCCGGGCCCGAACCAACCAGCGTTCGGCTTCGCCACCGCGCGAGAGGAGGGCCAATTGGCCCTCTCTCTCTCTCTCTCTCCACCACCACCCCGCCGGACGCCTCCCCCGGCGCCGGCGGAGTCGTCGGCCAAATCTTAGGCCCGGCGAGGCGGAACCACGCCGCCGGGCCTAAACCAAGGGATCGACCGGTTTCCATTTCTTCTGTCTCCTCTCTCTCTCTGTCTCATGCACGCTCTCTGTCTCTCTCTTTCACGCTCTCTCTCTCTCTCTCTCTAGACCAGGGGATTACCTGATGGATGAAGCGCGCCCGCGTGAAGGAAGGAGTCCTCCTCCTCCTATTTAATCACCTGAGCAGTGCCTCGGATCGGAGGTTTCCTGGAAGACTAAACGCTTCACCTGGAGCGAAGCGTCAGCCCGAGGAACCCAACAGACAGGAGCTTGGTTCATCTGAACCAAGCCTGGTTCATTGAACCAAATCTGGTTCATCTGAACCAAATCTGGTTCATTTGAACCGGGTACTACATTCTCCCCTCCTTATAAAAATTTCGGCCTCGAAATTGGTATACTATAAATCTCCAAAAGTCAACAATCTAAGATAGAGAAATTACCTACAAATAATTGTGGATACTTTGATTTCATTTCTTCCTCCTAGCTCCCAAGTAGCCTCCCTCTCAGAGTGATTATTCCACTGAACTTTGACATAAGGGATGGTACGCCGCCTCAGAATCTGATCCTTGCGGTCTACGATACGCACAGATGATCCTCATAATAAATCATTCCTCAACTGAATAGGCTCATAAGCTATAACATGACTGGGGTCTGAAACATACTTCCTCAACATAGATACATGAAAACATTGTGAATACCAGATAAGATCGTAGGCAGTGCAAGGCTGTATGCAACCTCCCCAACTCCATATCACAAGGAATACTACACCATCTCTGAACTTAATCCTTGCGGTCCACAATGTGCACAAATGATCTTCATAGGTCAATTCTTTCTTAAACTAAATCGGTTCAAGTTCTAACGCATAACGGGGGTTTGATATACCTCCTCAGTCATAAAGATATGAAACACATTGAATACCCCAAAGAGTAATGAAGATAGTGCTAAGTTATAAGCTACCCCTTTATTTTGATCAAAATCTCAAATGGCCCAATGTATTGTGACCCAAATCACCTCTAACACAATTCTCATTCACATCGTTGATTAGAAAAACTTCCAATTGATTTTCAACCTGAAATTTCAAATCTTTCTTTTTAACATCAACATAAATTTTCTATTGACTAGAGCTACATGAAGCTGCTTTAATTAACGATACTTTTCATAGTTGCTACACCAGCTCAGTCCAAAATTGTCTCTCTCTCACCTCATCTCAATATGAAGGGAATCTACACCTTATATCATAGATAATTAAAATGAATCCATTGGAATGTTGGCTTGGTACTCATTAAAATAAGCAATTTCACTAAGGGTAAGAAGCTATACCAAGCACTTTCTAAATCCATCACACAGGCTCGCAGTATATCATCAAAATCTAATTGGTTCATGCAGATTGTCCATCTATTTGAGGGTGGAAGGCTGGACAGACATTCAGCTCAATCCACAAAGCTTTATGAAAACATCATCAAATTAGAAGAGTAAGATAAATGTATACAAACACAGTTTACCATTAAACCAAAAACAAATATTAACATTTTATTCTGCTAAAATTTCATCCTCGAATTTTAAATGTCCACAAATTTTGTACTATTAAAGATACTCACTAGAAAACTTTTATTTCATTCCCAAGTACCCAAATGACATGTCCAACTTTAAAATTAATTTGATCTTTCTACCAAATAAAATTGAATTCTTTAAGAAGTATTTCTTTCCTGTCATCTTTTTTTTTTTATACCTTAACTTCTCACAACACAATCATCATAAATATCATAGAGTCCATCACATGTATTATGTCATCCATTCTTAAGGTTAATAACCTATATCAATTACTGTTAATTCCTCGATAAGACAGTTCTAATTCTTTTGAATTAATATAAGATAGTTTCCTTCCAATGCTCTCTCAACTCATAAATAGTTGAATGTGCCACTAAACATTACGACACTTATTTTAATCATCATAACATACTTGGTTTTACTCTTGAATACTTCAAGCTAACATCAATGAACATTATGCAATTATTTAGGATATCTTTTATAATTATCATAATCAACTAATTTAATTTCTTTGAATAATAGTGCCATCATTAATCATCAGTATGATTAATTTATCTCCTTTATATTTATCATTAATACCACCATAACCAATCAATTCCTCTTGAATAGGTCAGTATATCCTCAATAAATAATGCAATTTAAATGATTCAAATTCTTGAATCGATTATTTCGTTACCAATGATTATCAAAATTATCTATAGATTATGCAATGTCTCATGCCATAACATCACCAACTAATTTAAACCCTTCAAATATCTCAAAGTGACTTCACTAATCTAGCTCAGATGGATACAAGACTTATAAGGTCAATAAAGATTGAAAAATGCACTTACCATCCGAAAGACATAATTAAAAATTATAGTAATCTCTCTATGACTTGAAAGTGATAGTAGATGTACCATAATTCATAACTGATAATAATCAAAATAAAATCATCTCCCTCTATTTTCTTAACAATAATTATGCCACTTATGGCTGATTGATAATTTTATCCATCCTGGAGAAAGATATCTACTTAGAAACTATGAAGAAAGGCACAATAAATTAATGAATATATATCTTGATTTAGAAATCTATTAAAAAAAAAATAAAATCCCCATGAAATTCTTTATCAGTGAAATTTATCTTATTCTTCTTACTAGTAAAATCTTTCACTTTCTACCATCAAAATATTTGATCATTTATAGCCAAAATCAGTTCTAAAGATTAATAGAGTCTACTGCTCTCAAAAACTTAAACAGTAATTGTTTCAGAATTTAAAATTTTATATTCTTTCTAAATGGTCCATCAAGATATAATATGCAGTCAACTATTTCATTAGCATCAATATCAACCATCTCCACATCTAGCAAATTAACAATCAGTTTTGAACATGCAATATCCATAATAAAAGTTCTCTTAGTAAAATTCACTATATATATTTATCCATCCAGACTCAAATTCAAAAAGTACTCAATTGTAATTGATCAAAAACATGTAGTTAACTATTTGATTACCAAAATATCACCAATTTTAATCATCTCTATAACCAGTAGATTAGCTCATAATCTTCAGCTTACAATATCAACAATGTAAGTTCTACAAATGAAAAATTCATTATATACATCCACATTCAAATTTAGATTTAATACCTCAAAATCCATATATCAACTCAATTGCAATATGGACATAATGATGTTATCTTAGTCATATTAGTCATCAATTGCAATTTTCAACTACTATATCATATTCCATATATTCATCTGTCTTTTATTGCATATCCAATTAAAGTTTCATCTACCCATATTATTTAAAGATCTGGAACTGCTACGAGCCATTTCCAACAAGTTTGACGGAACTAAAACCTCTAGAAGCCCCCTTGACCTCCCCACTGATCAAGGCTACCAGCCAGGGAGCCCACAATATCATTGGCTTGCAATGGTTCATTCTCAATTCCTATCAAATTTGTAATTCAATTAATATCTTGATAAACTTTAAATTTCAAGCTTCCAAAGCATAATTCATGAAATTCCTTGAAAGTCATAATTGTCTCCATATCATCCTAAGATAAAGTGTCAGGTTGCCCTAAGTATAATGTCATCAAAATATGTTCTCTATATGTTATCATGTCAATATGTTCGTGTCCCTAGGGTCATATGTTCTCTACGTGTTATCATGTCAATATGTCCATGTCCCTAGGGTCATAACCTGAGCTCTAATATCACTTAAGCTGTCACGCCCCAGACCCAAATATCGGGCTAGGGTGACAACCCGCCGCGTGCCGGGCACGCAAGGCATCACAAAATTTTTCACACATAACACAATTAGATATAATCAAGCCAAATACATCACTGAATACTAAAAGTTTTGGGTTACAAACCCTTACACACCACAATAATAAAGTTTGGGCATCAAGCCCTACACATAAGCAATACTGGGGTTACAACAAAATAATGGTCTTGATTTATTTAATAGAAGGTCCATCACCCCAACCATCCATCTTCAATCTCGTGGCTCTGACAAAAACATTGTAAGATTTTTGTGAGCTTACACTCAGTAAGTAAGCTACGTTATACAGTCAAATCATAGCATAGCAATCAATAAGCACATAAATGATTTGCATGCTTAAACATTCCACAATTACTCAAACATGCAATGTAAGTAAACCCACTGTTTATACCCTCAATGGTAGCTGCAAATGATCCACGGCCCTGCAATATCCCAATAGTGTACCAACAAGCATCCCCTACTGAAAGGGTCCAGATACCAGGATCACGCCATATCATAATCCATCAGAACACATACTCTATATGTGTGATGCCACCTCGAACCAAGCAGAACACATCCTCTAGATGTGTGATGCCACCTCATAGTAACTCAGAACACATCCTCTAGATGCGTGATGCTATCTCGGACCAAGCAGAACACATCCTCTAGACGTGAATGGCATAAATAAACAGAACACATCCTCTAGACGTGTATGTGGCATAAATCATCAGAACACATCCTCTAGATGTGTTGTGTAGCATAAATCATCAGAACACATCCTCTAGATGTGTGTGTGGCATAAATCATCAGAACACATCCTCTAGATGTGTGTGGTATGACATGATAAAGGAGAACCGCGGCAACACATAACAGTACCTCACATCATGCACTAACATATCAATAACATCTTTATATTGCATAAACAGTGGATTATACTTACTGAACAATTGCATGTAATATATCACATCAATGTCATAATAACTGCATCTCTCATGCATAGCATCCACATATGAAATCATTCTCAATTATAGCAATAAATAACAATGTATTCATAATATTCATCTACTTACAATTTAACCAATATCCATAACAATTCTTCATGTCACAATATAATTCATAATTTAAATATTATATAATGAATAATTTATTAAATACTGATAACTGGCTTACTTACCTCAGTACGCAATCCAACAGGTATATATGATGTCTGAGCACCTATAGGATCATTTTACACAATTAATTTATTAGAACACGAATATTAAAATAGCCCTTAGAATTTCTACCAGACTAGTTCATGGGCCCAACTTTGGGCTCGAATATCTCCCACTATACATACCCAATTGGGGAAGTAAAAATACCCCATTAAACTAGAATTCATCAAGATTCTAGCCATATAATTATTTTGCTAATCCCGGCCCATTACAGGGCCCAAAAACCAGCCCCAAATCTCCATGCTGCACGGCCCAAAGGCCCTGAACCGGCCGGCCCAGCCGGCCCGGTTCAACCCAAGCCCTCCCAATCCCCTGTTTCACCGAACAGGGGACGGGAACTTATCCGACGGCCAGGGCCGCCGCCAGCCAAATTGAGGGCGGCCCGGCCGCCGGTGGCCGGGCCAGAGCCGGCCGCCGCCGCGGCCGGCCGCCAAACTCCCCCTCTCTCCCTCAATTTCACTCTTCTTCCCTTTCTCATCCGCGCGGCACGATGCTGTGCCGGCGGCATGGCCGGCCACCTTGGCCGGCCGGACCTCCACCGACGCACGCTAGGCGCCGGTGGAGGCGACAGGCCAAAGCTCGGGCCCGGCGAGGCGGCGAGCACGCCGCCGGGCCCGAACCAACCAGCGAAAGCCGGTTCGGCTAACCGGCTTCCGCCACCGTGCGAGAGGAGGGCCAATTGGCCCTCTCTCTCTCTCTCTCTCTCCACCACCACCCCGCCGAATGCCTCCCCCGGCGCCGACGGAGTCGTCGGCCAAATCTCAGGCCCGGCGAGGCGCGAGCATGCCGCCGGCCTGAACCAAGGGATCGACCGGTTTCCATTTCTTCTGTCTCCCTCGCTCTCTCTGTCTCACGCTCTCTCTGTCTCACGCACGCTCTCTGTCTCTCTCTTTCACTCTCTCTCTCTCTCTAGACCAGGGGATTACCTGATGGATGAAGCACGCCCGCGTGAAGGAAGGAGTCCTCCTCCTCCCTATTTAATCACCTGAGCAGCGCCTCGGATCGGAGGTTTCCCGGAAGACTAAACGCTTCACCTGGAGCGAAGCGTCAGCCCGGGGAACCCAACAGACAGGAGCTTGGTTCATCTGAACCAAGCCTGGTTGAACCAAATCTGGTTCATTTGAACCGGGTACTACAATCTCCATGAATGAAGTGGATGGAAGAAAGAACTATGAAAAAATTTAGAACACCGGTGGCTTCTCGAGCAACAAACGAAGGACCTCTAGGGTTCAGAAATTTTTTTATGCCGACCTCAGAGAAATATGAAAGGACACCAGGAGTGCCACGATCATATCGCTGATACGCAAACCATAGGAACTGCCACGTTATGCAACTTTTCTCGAAAAGATGGCATAGCTGAGTTACTAGGGTGTTGTCCAATTACAACTAGGGTGACGTCAAAATTCCCGTCTAGTTCAAATTTATCGTAGTGGTCATAAGTTTATACCAAGGGTGTCGTAACGTTTCAACTGGGGTATCGCGAAGGATTTTCGGCCGAATTCCTCCTGGGGTGTCCCGGGGATTCTCTCCGTGGTCAATTATAAGCACGGTGTCGTAGCATTGTGCTAGGGTATCGTGAGGTTTCAACTGAGGTGTCGCAAAGGATTTTCGGCGAAATTCCTCCTGGGGTGTCGGGGATTCTCTCCGTGGTTAGTTATAAGCACGGGTGTCGTAGCATTGGTGCTAGGGTATCGTGAGGTTTCAACTGGGGTGTCACGAAGGATTTTCGGCCGAATTCCTCCTGGGGTGTCGCAGGGATTCTCTCCGTGGTCAATTATAAGCATGGGTATCGTAGCATTGGTACTAGGGTGTCGTGAGGTCTTAACTGGGGTGTCGCGAAGGATTTTCGCCGAATTCTCCTAGGTGTCGCAGGGATTCTCTCCATGGTCAGTTATAAGCACGGGTGTCGTAGCATTGGTGCTAGGGTGTCGTGAGGTTTCAACTGAGGTGTCACGAAGGATTTTTGGCCGAATTCCTCTTGGGTATCGCAGGGATTCTCTCCGTTGTCAGTTATAAGCACGGGTGTTGTAGCATTGGTGCTAGGGTGTCGTGAGGTTTCAACTGGTGTGTCGTGAAGGATTTTCGGCCGAATTCCTCCTGGGGTGCCGCGGGGATTCTCTCCATTGTCAGTTATAAGCACGAATGTCGTAGCGTTGTCGCTAGGGTGTCGTGAGGTTTCAACTGGGGTGTCGCGAAGGATTTTGGCCGAATTCCTCCTAGGTGTTGTGGGGATTCTCTCCATGGTCAGTTATAAGCATGGGTGCCGTAGCATTGGTGCTAGGGTGTCGTGAGGTTTCAACTGGGGTGTCGCGAAGGATTTTCAGCCAAATTCCTCCTGGGGTGTCGCGGGGATTCTCTTCGTGGTCAATTATAAGCACGAATGTCATAGCGTTGTCGTTAGGGTATCGTGAGGTTTCAACTGGGGTGTCGCGAAGGATTTTCGGCCGAATTCCTCCTGGGGTGTCGCGGGGATTCTCTCATGGTCAGTTATAAGCACAGGTGTCGTAGCATTGGTGCTAGGGTGTCGTGAGGTTTCAACTAGGGTGTCGCGAAGGATTTTTGGCTGAATTCCTCCTGAGGTATCGCGGGGATTCTCTCCATGGTCAGTTATAAGCACGAGTGTTGTAGCATTGTCGCTAGGGTGTCGTGAGGTTTCAACTGGGGTGTCGCGAAGGATTTTCGGCCGAATTCCTCCTGGGGTGTCGGGGAATCTCTCATGGTCAGTTATAAGCACGGGTGTCGTAGCATTGGTGCTAGGGTGTCGTGAGGTTTCAACTGGGGTGTCGCGAAGGATTTTTGGCCGAATTCCTTTTGGGGTATCGCGGGGATTCTCTCCGTGGTCAGATATAAGCATGGGTGTTGTAGCATTGGTGCTAGGGTGTCTTGAGGTTTCAACTAAGGTGTCGCGATGGATTTTCGGCCGAATTCCTCCTGGAGTGTCACGGGGATTCTCTCCGTGGTCATTATAAGCACAGGTGTCGTAGCATTGGTGCTAGGGTGTCGTGAGGTTTCAACTGGGTGTCACGAAGGATTTTCGGTAGAATTCCTCCTGGGGTATCATGGGGATTCTCTCCGTTGTCAGATATAAGCACGGGTATCATAGCATTGGTGCTAGGGTATCGTGAGGTTTCAACTGGGCTGTCGCAAAGGATTTTTGTAGAATTCCTCCTGGGGTGTCGTGGGGATTCTCTCCGTGGTTAGTTATATAAGCATGGGTGTTGTAGCATTGGTGCTAGGGTGTCGTGAGGTTTCAACTGAGGTGTCGCGAAGGATTTTCAGCCGAATTCCTCCTGGGGTGTCCAGGGATTCTCTCCGTGGTCAGTTATAAGCATGGGTGTCGTAGCATTGGTGCTAGGGTGTCGTGAGGTTTCAACTGGGGTGTCGCGAAGGATTTTCGGCTGAATTTCTCCTGGGGAGTTGCGGGGATTCTCTCGTGGTCAGTTATAAGCATGGGTGTCATAGCATTGGTGCTAGGGTGTCGTAAGGTTTCAACTGGGGTGTCGCGAAGGATTTTCGGCCGAATTCCTCCTGGGGTGTCGCGGGGATTCTCTCCATGGTCAGTTTTAAGCACGGGTATCGCAGCATTGGTACTAGGATGTCATGAGGTTTCAACTGCGGCATCGTAGATCTTTTTTTGGGTAAACATAACTTGGGTGTCGTAATACTTCCGGCCGGTTTTCTTTTGGGATGTCGTAAAGCTTATCCATCCAGCGTGTATTTGGTTTTTCGACACTCTCTTCAGTAATGGTTTCTGTTCCCCATCCCCCAAAACTCAATGAGAGGGGCACAACCCTTCGTTTCCTGTGAGCGCCCACTGAGATGGTGGCACGTGGTGAGTTTCCACGATAGGGGCGCTGGAGCTGATAGCTCGGGCAATCGAAACACCCGCCAGGAGTAGCTTAAATATGGATGGGGGAATTCTATTGTTAATCACCTTTTCAGCTAATCTTCCAAAATTTTTGGATACTAGATGGCTTCTGGAGGCGAGGGGCGATCGACTGAAGTGCCAAGCAGTGGCGTCAGTAGCCGTGGGGGGCCGGCCCCATGGGAGCCACACTATAGTAACCGTCGATGGGGAGGTCTTGGCATCGTCGCTTGCAAACCGCGAGCGACTCACAGGGCGACCGAGCAATACCTTGCCATTTCAATGAGAGAGATCGAGCTCCTGCGTTGGGCCAACAGCCGGCTGAAGGGGCAAGTAGCATCCCTCCAGCGACAGATCACCGAGTTAGCCCCGCAGCGTGGGGGAGCTTGGCAGCACTCGAGAAGATGACAAGCCTTAGTGAGGGCTCCTGTACTTTTTTCTTTTCTTTTCTTCTTGTCTTTCTTTGTGTGATGAATAAAAAAAATTTAGTAACTTTTGTGTTTGCTGCCATTCGCTCTTATCATGTGAGCCTTACCAAACGGACCATCCTCCTGCGGGGTCTTTGGTGATCTTGATGAGGCTAAGGTGTAGCGTCCTTGAGATAAGTGGAACTCATAAGTTCCAGCCGGAGTGCGGTATATTGCTCAGACTCATCGAAGCATGAGGAGTATCCCGTTAGCATTGGTTGAGACCGAAGGATAAGGGAGCTTGGATGTCGTCACTGTTTTTCGATCGATTTCATCCTGGGATGTGGTAAAGTTTTCTCCTAAGCATGAACGGGTGTCTTAGGTTTGTAACTTGGGTTTCGTAATAATTCAACTGGGGTCCTCACTGTTTTTCGGCCGAATTCATCATGGGGGTGTCACGGGCCTTCTCTCCGTGGTCAGTTATAAGTATGGGTGTCGTAGAATTGGTGCTAGGGTGTCGTAAGGTTTCAACTGGGGTGTCGCGAACGACACCGCATGAAAAAACTTTGACACCGCAGCTCTTATCTGATGACACCCTAGCTTTAAGGTGACGATACCCATGCGGGGATATTAGGGGGGACCGACGATATCCCCGACTCAGGCTATTAACAACACCCCAGTTCTCATCTGACGATACCCTAGCTTTAAGGCGACGACACCCATGCGTGGACTATTAGGGGGGACCAACGACATCCCCGACTCAGGCTGTTAACGATACCCCAGATCGCATCTGACGACACCCTAGCTTTAAGGCGATGACACCCGTGCGGGGACTGTTAAGGCGGGGACCGATGACATCCCCGACTCAGGTTGTTACCGATACCCCAGCTTGCATCTGATGACACCTTAGCTTTAAGGCGACGACACCCATGAGGGGATTGTTAAAGCGGGGTGTCGTCGCCTTAAAGCTATAAGCACGAGTGTCATAGCGTTATCGCTAGGGTGTCGTAAGGTCTGAACTGGGGTGTCGCGAAGGATTTTCTGCCAAATTGCTCCTGGGGTGTCGCAGGGATTCTTCTCCATGGTCACTTATAAGCACGGGGTGTCGTAGCGTTGACGCTTGGGTGTCTTAATGTTTCAACTACGACGTCGTAGATCTTTTTTTGGGAGAACATAACTTGGGTGTGCGGGCCTTCTCTCTAGCGTCAGTTATAAGCATGACACACCCTTTAGCAGTTAAAGATACCCCATAGAACAAGCTACGACACCCCAGAAAGCAACATGCAAAGATCGTGAAGGTTATATGCACGGTGTCGTAGCATTGCCGCTAGGGTGTTGTAACGTTTCAACTGCGGTGTCATGAATGATTTTTGCCGAATTCCTCCTTGGGTATCGTAAGGTTATAAGCATGGGTGTCGTAGCGTTGTCGCTAGGGTGTCGTGATATTTGAACTACGGTGTCGCGAAGGATTTTCGGTCGAGCATAACAAGGGTGTCGTATTTGTTTAACAGAGGTGTCTTATTTCTTTAACTTGGGTGTCGCAATACTCCCGATTTTCTCCTGTGATGTCGCGAGATTTTTCTCCAGCATTCATTTGGAGCACGGGTGTCGTAGGCTTGTAACTACGGTGTCTTAACAGTAAATCTGGGGTGTCGTAGCTTTTATGATGACACTAGAGCTATATGGACATGAAATAATGGGGAATATAGGCTGAAACACTCTGACGACACCCCAGTTCATAAGGTATAACATCCTAGTTAAAAGAGTATGACATTCGTGCTACAAAATACTAAACTCTAAACAGTTATGACTCCCATAATATCATAACTGTTTTGTTCTAAGGAAGTTACCCGCGCATTAAATGGTTTGGTCACACATTAACTATCTCTAACGAGAAAAATAGTTGGTGTAATAAATGAGCTTTACAAAGAAGTGGGAACAAGGACTTTTTACTTCATGCTGCGGATGACATTTCCTCCAGAAGTTTTTGTACAAAGACTTCAGTAGCCAGGTATTCAGCCTTGAAGCTGAAATATTTTCTTTCGACCGGACTCCTCAGAGCGAGGGCTTAGGATCTTGCTCAAACCTTGGACTGATTCCTTAGCATCCGAAGCCAGAGCAAGGGGGAAGAAAGAGTTTTTCTTGCACAGATGAAATCCAAGAAAAAATGGCGGTAGAAGTAGGCTGGAGAGAAAGGGCATTTTCGTTGCACACTAATTTAAAAAAAAAGGCGAAGCACTTTTCATGGTCGTCACGATCAGAACGTAACATTGTAGCAGAGCCATACCGTCCGGCATCATCAACCATGTAGGATCCATGTGGACCAATCAGGAGAGGCGGTGCAGCCCACCTAGGACTTGCTGCATCGGGGCGGTGTACAAAGACTTTTTCGGTCATGCTAATCCAACATGGATCGTTGTGCGAACATAGCCTATAGGCCATAGAGGGGTAGCTTGGCATGATCTAGCTGGACCTACCATGCCTGGCACACACTTTAGCTCGTGGCATCGCCCATTTCATGTTTAGTCAATTCAGCTCATTTGGCATCTCTAAATATAAATTTGATTCGATCAAACTACTCATGTTTGATTATTAAGTACAAAAAAATTTATTATTATTCTCACAATAATATAATAAAATTTAGTATTATATAACTATGCGATAATATTATAATATTATTTATAATATTATAATTAAATTATAATAAATATATAGATATTCTTGCATAAAAAGTTATGTTTTCTTTTGTCTTTAGGTTCAATGATATTGTTACAATAATAATAATATTAAAGCTAACTTCCTATCTCATAGGAAGTGGCGCCTTTCTCACGTCCGCATAAGTGGCCGCCTACTGCAATGATACGAAAAATAATTTTTCGTGGGAAGTGGGAACCTCTAATCAAGTGACAGATATCTTTTTACTTTCTTGCGAACCCATGTGTTTCATCCCAATTTCTATTCAACCTGTTGAGGCTTGGTCACTTTGAGCTGACATCTTTGAGCATCAGTTGCCACTTCAAGGATGTACCAGAGTCTCTCCTTCGTCTGTAGAACCTACAAGAAGTCCCGCGACTAGAGATTCCAGTTGGGACCCTCTGACGCCCAAGTTAGTAATCAGGAATACAACATTAGTTCTTTTAGGAGAAAAGGTGTGTGTAGAAGAAGAAGCGGAGTGTTTCAAATTTAGAAAAATCCCCTCTTTCTGTTTGCTATTACCTCCCTTTTATTGGCATTTCTCTTCGCTAAGGTCCGAATATCATGATGTGTTAGTGCTCTTACAGATAGAATGTCAGAGATGGTCGGATTGGATCTCCATCTCTCAGTCCTCAGCGTCTTTCTGTAAATAATCGCCTTTTTAATGCCTATTTAGCCAGAGTCATTAAATTTTATTAATGACTTTTTGGGCCTTAGTGGCTTTTCTGACTCGAAGTGATTGATACTTTATGGCAGGTAATCACCTTTTGATGCTTATCTAACCAGAGTCATTAAATTTCGCTAATGACTTTTTGGGCCTTAGTGACTTTTCTACTCGAAGTGATTGCTTTTGATGCCTATTTAGTCATAGTCATTAAATTTCACTAATGACTTTTTGGGCCTTAGTGGCTTTTCTGACTGAAGTAATTGATACTTTATGGCAGGTAATCACCTTTTGATGCTTATCTAGCCAGAGTCATTAAATTTTGCTAATGACTTTTTAGGCTTTAGCGACTTTTTTGACCCGAAGTGATTGATATTTTATGGCAGGTAATCACCTTTTGATGCTTATTTAGCCAAAGTCATTAAATTTCGCTAATGACTTTTTGGGCCTTAGTGACTTTTCTGACATTGATAGTTTATGGTAGGTAATCATCTTTTGATGCTTATCACCTTTTGATGCTTATTTAGCCAGAGTCATTAAATTCGCTAATGACTTTTTGGGCCTTCGTGACTTTTAGTTTATGGCAGGTAATCATCTTTTGATGCTTATTTAGCCAGAGTCATTAAATTACTAATGACTTTTTGGGTTGGGATCCTTTGAGGATGATGTCAAAATTGACGTCTTTTATCTGGTTAAATCCGCGAGATTCTGGAGAAGTGACCCATGTTTACGGAGCTGGTTACTGTTGAGGCTGCCTAGGACCCACCCTGGGGCTGCCTAGGGGCCGATTACCCTCGAGGCCGCCCTGGCCTGCTCTGGGGCCGCCTAGGGGCTGATCACTATTGGGGCTGTCTAGGACCGTCCTGAGGCTGCCTAGGGCTGATTACTTATCGAGGCTGTCTAGGCCCCGTCCTGGGACCGCCTATGTGCCCATTACTCTTGGGGCCGCCTAGGACCCACCCTGGGGCCGCCTAGGGGCCGATTACTTATCGAGGCCGCCTAGGACCGCCCTGGGGCCGCCTAGGGGCTGATTACTTATCGAGGCTATCTAGGCCCCGTCCTGGGACGCCTATGTGCCGATTACTCTTGGGGCCGCCTAGGACCCCTGGGGCCGCCTAGGGGCCGATTACTTATCGAGGCCGCCTAGGACTGCCCTGGGGCCGCCTAGGGGCCGATTACTTATCGAGGCTGCCTAGGATCCGTCCTGGGGCCGCCTAGGGGCCGATTACTCTTGGGGCCGCCTAGGACCCGCCCTGGGCCGCCTAGGGGCCGATTACTTATCGATGCCGCCTAGGATCTGCCCTGGGGCCGCCTAGGATCCGCCCTTGGGCCGCCTAGAGCCGATTACTCTTGCTATTTTATTACCGCGTGGCTTTTACTAGCCACATCACAACCAAATAAGATCTAAGGTCCTGAAACTTTCTAAATCCCCCCTCCCTTAATGTAAACTTTAAAGGGAGTAAACTCATATTGTATATTCCATTGTTTTGCGGTTTCCATGTTTAGACCTTATGCTACTTCGAAGTCTCACTGCCATTTGAACATACCTTCTAGCATCGGGTGCTCTGAGGAAACTTAATGTTATATGCTTTTCTTTTCTCAAAGATATCATTAGAAACAGCAGGCTTACGCTTTCTAATATTAAAACCGTAGTGCAAGAAATGCGTGTAAAGCAAACATATATTATTAGCTTTGCGTGTATTATAAAAGCTATCCGCATATCGCAATATTGTCCATGTTGTTATATAAGTGAATACTTATATGCATATATATTCCAACCAATGTGTATGTGTGTTTAAACATGATGATTGCAATTTTTAAACATCGACATGCAATGCATATAACTAAATCAGTGGCATTCTAGTATTAATTAGTCATGCAAAGTAAGCACATGAGCTGATTTTCATTCAATCAAACATTGTTTTAAGCCGTCATCTTTAATTAAATTTCATAGTCATGGTATATAGATAGAAATTCATTTGATTAATCATACAAATAAGCAACTAGCAAAGTTTATGTGCCACTTGTACATTATGTCCCACTATATGTCTTATATTCTTTTGTATTATTCATGTTTAATTTTTTTAAAAGATAATTTATTTTTCATTTGAACAAAATATAAAAGTTTATACATGGACCATTCGTTACAAGTTCGAAGGTTAATGAACTCAAATATAATTATGCAGAAAATGCACAAAAAAAGCTCTCGTACTATATTTGTTACAACAAAAGGTGCGCAGGAGAGAAGAGATCAAAGAAGATGGAATAAAATAAATAAAAGAGTAAACGATTAATGTGATTCAGCCCAGTTTATGTTTATGAGCAAAAAAAAAAAAAAAAAAAAGAGCAAAGAACTTCACTTTGAATAATATTTAGAGGTTACCAGAATCATTCTTTATCAAACTCTGAAATTATAACAATAAGGCCCTTCTAGATTCTAAGTAGCCAACCGGTCCACCACCTTATTCTTTCAGGAAAAGACTTGCTGTATCGTTCTTCGATGCAGCAAGCATGCATTGGCTACGTGGATTGACCGTCTGCGCATGTAGTGCATGACAAAGTCCATTGGGCCATCGTACGTGCGTCGCATGCGTGGATAGTCAATCTGAGTGATCAATGCGCATTTGCTGCATAGACGGTGCACAAGACTTTTTCTTCTTTCAATAGCCGGTAATGGCTGCCTATGACCACCTTTATCAAACTCATCTGATTGAATATAGGACAAGAGGGAGCTTCCTGTTTTATGAAGGTACAGCACTACAAGAAAATAATATAATAGTAATAAAAATTTTGTCACTATTTCGTTACAAACTGAGTTTAGTGACAGATTAGTGATGGAAATCTTATCGTTATAATTTTTGTCGTTACTAAATTTAGTGACAGAAAGAGCATCCATCATAAAATAATAGCGACAGATTTGTGACGAAATATTTCGTCAGAAATTTATGATGGAACATATTTTTATCACTAAATAATAGTTGCAAAAATATCGTTACAAAATTGTGATGGATTAGTAACGAACTATGCATCACTCATTATTCCGTCACTATTACGTCATAAATATTTTTATCACTATTCCATCACAATTTAGTGACGGATTATTGATGAAAATTTAGTCACTAAAACTTTCGTCACTAGTCCATCATAAATATTTTATCATAGTTTAGTGATAGATTTGACAGAATACGTGTCACTAATAGTTTTATCACTATGCCATTACAATTTGCTGACGGATTAGTGACAAAAGAATCCATCAGTCATCTGTCATTGCTTTATCACTAATCAATCAGTAATATTTTCGTCACTAACCCGTCACTATTATTTCTGTCAGAAATCCATCACTAATCCATCATTAACCTAATAAAATTTCATCAAATTTTTGTTCTTATAAATTTAAAATAATATTTAAATTATAATATATTTAATGCATTCTAATAAAATTTATAAATTAAAATTAAAATTCAAAAATAAGAAATACATTTCATAAAATAAAGTAAATATAATGCATACATCAACAACACTAATGTTTTATACATCAGACAAAAGGCCTAATAAGTTTAAAATGCAGATGATCCTGATCCATAGGACTCTCGTACAAATTTTCATATGCTCCATAAAGTGTCTCATAGACACTCTGTTTTCGCATTTAACTCAGTAATCTTTTTATTCATCTTTGCTTACTTCTCTATGAGCTCTTGTTGCTTCTCTGTAAGTTCCTTGACTTGAGCTAAATCATGAAGTATAGACCAAGAATCAGATTGCTATTTCATAAAGCTCCTGCTGAACAAAAGACACTAGCTTTTATGTAGAAAAAAAAAAAACTTAAACTATTATCGCTCTTATTACTTGTTCATGATCAGGACATCACTTCTGCAAATACTTTTCTTTTTATTTTATTCCTTCATGTTTCCACAGAAAAAAAAAAAAAAGACATCACTTCTGCGCAGTTAAATATACTGCACACATAATAAAGAGGTGAAATCATATTACAAGCTGGCAATGAAACCACCACTAACTATTTCATAATGATTACAACAAGAAATAAATCTGAAATTATGAACCGCTTTTTCACAAATTGTAAGAAAGGCATTATCTTAACATAATAAAACTTGCATTGCCAAGTCATAGAGATATGACAAGCACCATAAACGAATAACAGTGGTGTACATGGATACATCTAACAAGCACCATAAACTAGAAATGATTGGAACAATACTCTATGGTATCAAGAAGATACCCATTTAAAGTTATACGCTTAAGTCAATGATAAGGTTGTTACTGATAGGAAAGAATTTGTATACGAGCAAATACTAGCAGACCGTAATATGCAGCGGAATAATGAATAAAAATGCGCAAATCACACAATCACAGAAACACCAAGATTTACGTAAAAAATTCCTTCAAGATAAAGAAAAAAAAAGTTGATGGAAAAGAATCCGTATACGAGCAAATACTAGTAGACCGTAATACACAGTGAAATAATAAATAAAAATGCGTAAACCACACAATCAGAAACACCAAGATTTACATGGAAAATCCCTTCAAGATAAAGGAAAAAAACCACGGGCAAGCCAGAGAAGAAGATCCACTATAAAATAATAAATATCCAAGTCTCAAAGTCCCTTGCCAGAACTTGAGAAACAATCACAGAGAATAATAGGGATATAAGGATTACGTCACCGAAAAATACGGTCTCCTGCGTTACCTCCTTATTTTCTTCCCTTCTCTTCTTCTTCTTCTTCTCTTATTTTTCTTCTGCAGCACCTTCATGTGATTCCTGGAGTGGAAGTCCTCCCACGTAGTCAAGCACCAAGCAGCAGCCCTTCCTTCTCTTCCCCTAGCAATCTACGCTCCTAGAAAAAGAGAAATATCTGCTATCTCCTTTACCTCTTTTTCCATACGGCTGGTCCTTGAGAAAGAGAAAACCAAAAAAGGAAAGCGGCTGCTCCTTTTATAAAAAGAGAGAGAACAAATCCCGGTAGAAAAAGGAGTAGCGCTCCCTTTGCCCTAATGAGCTGAATAATGGGCCATGGGCCCAACAGTTACGAAGAAATCCGAACCCGAAAGTCCCATCCTTATGCTCTCATATCCTTCCTTCCACATTTCGTGGATCACCAGAAGAGACAGATAGATCTGGAATCACCATGTCATAACTGGAGCTGATACGGAGAATGCCTGCTTGAATGTGCTCACGGCTACCATACAGATCCTTTTCTTCTTTAGAACATGGGGATTCAAGAAATGTAGCGTTTGAAGTCCAGAAAACAGGGGAATAACCAGAGAATCGCTCCACCGCATCTCCAACCCCCCGTCTACAAGTTATTCCACCGACATCATCATATGCAACAAGGTAAAAATCCAGGACATTTTCCTCACAATTCTAAAAAATGACAGCCTATAACACTTATCTGATGAGATTCAACCATAATATGGTAACTCAATCTTGAGCTAAAGCAGGATAGAATCTGATTATGAAAACGGAAATGAGCACAGAGAAGATCATGAGAATGGAAAATGCCATTTTCATTTTCTTCTCCATCTTCTTTTGTCATGTCAAGGGCTGCCCAGAAAACATGTTAGAAGAACTAATATAGGGGCAAGCAAGAGTGACGAGGCAAACTTCATGATCTTAAACACTTGATGTCAAAACTCAGATGATTCAGCTCACATGCCAAGAAAGCAATATCATCTTTCGGAAGCCTAAATTTCCGTTGTTATAGAATATAAGCATAATTTCTTTCGTAAAAACCAATTTGTCTTCAACCTAACCAAAAATGCCATCATTTCATCTGCAATCACATGGCCTGTTTAGTTTGGGAATAGGGGACCTGTCATATTGGTTATAGTTTAAGCTCTTGCAACTAAGAGCTATACTCAAGGTTCCCAAAGATTTAGAAGAATAATGTAAGCCACAAATTAGAATGCCAAAGATCTTGTAGGAGTGAAACAATAAAACAAAGCACATCAAACGGGCTTAAGAGATCCCGAAGAACTTGAAGATAAACAGGGACATTTTCAAGTAGGTACAGATGGTGATGTTGGCTTTATTAAGTCAAATTAAAGAGAATAAATGTATCACCATATCCATGGTTATAAATAACTAGATCTTCTAGAGGACATATAGAAATGCAACCCTCTTTGGCTAATATGAACTTTCATTCCACATGTAAGGCAGGGATGCAGACTTTGACGTGGTAAAACACATGCATGCAAGAATAAATGCTTGTATTAGGCAGTGCATGGCTGGTAATATTATAACTACAAATATGGACTGAAAATTCAACTAGATGAATGGTGGCCGAATCACAACATGATACATATATGCATATGACAAACTCTGCAGTATGATTCATATGATATTGTCAGTATTTTAACATACAAAACTACTCTTCTTACAGATATAAGAAATTACTATATGGTTTAAAATGGATTCATTTGTAACAACTTACATATGCATTTATATAATGTGGTGACGAAAGGAGGCACTAAGTGTCCAGTAGTCTTTTTCTTAGAGGCTTTTTCTCTATGGCATTCTTAGTATTTGTCACAGACACAATACTTGTATTGATGGAGCATATTGGGAATTGGACCCTTATATTTAGTCTTTACTCTATTTTGTTGATATTCTGTTCTATTTCTAAGGATTTGTCATCCTCGCATTGCCTTATCTGCAAGAGGAAAACGGGTTCATTTTATTAGAATTTGATATACATTATCTACTAGTAACTTAGATTTTCAAATCACTTTTTTGATTATAGGTTATTAGAAGTGTCAGCCAATGGTCTGCTGCTACAAGCCAAACTGAAGAGAGTATTCATAATGCCTACTTCTCTGCTATTGAAAAGCAGGGCACTTCATATATATTGTGGTGAGGACTTTCCATTTCCATATAATTGTTGGCTGTCAATTATAAGACATTGTCGGTCGGACATATTAACTTTATCTCAAAAACAAGAACAAGTTTTCTGGAAATTTATGCAAATCCGTCACTAAATGAAGCTTCTGTGAGTCAACGGCTATGATTTGCAGGGACCCTTCGTTTGCTAAGTGAAGTTATAACGGTCTAATTTAGTGATGGAAAATTTCGTTCGTCACTAATTTAGTGATGAATTTCGTAATTTATCACTAAATTAGTGACAGATGCTTAGATCCATCACTAACTTAGTGATGGAAGGATAATTTGCCACTAATTTTAATTTAGTGACGGGTTGATTCTTTCGTCATAATTTTTTTTTTAAAAAAATTAGAGTATAAATTTAATAATGAAAGGGCAATCCATCACTAAATTTAGTATGGATGACTTTACCCATCATTAAATTAGTGACGGAAGGTGATGTGGCTGATCACCTCCTCTGGACGGCATCATAACGCCCTGCGCAATTTCCGGAATCAAATGATGTGATAACTTGTTTTTGGGATGTTGGAACTCTCGCCCCGCCATCTGGTACCGGCCTCTGGCTCCAGCCTCCAGCTCTAGCTCTGGCCTTCAGCTCCAGCCTCTGGCTCCGGCACCGGCCTGTGGCTCCGGCCTCCAGCATCGGCTCTGGCATCCGGTACCAGCCTCTGACTTCGGCCCTCAGCTCTAGCTCCGGCCTCTGGCTCCGGCCTCCAGCGTCGGCTCTGGCATCCGGCTCCGGCCTCCAGCTCCGGCCTTCAGTTCCAGCCTTTGACTCTGACACCGGCCTGTGGCTCCGGCCTCCAACGTCGGCTCCGGCATCCGGCTCCGGCCTCCAGCTCCGGCCTTTGGCTCTGGCCTCCAGCGTCAGCTCCGGTATCTAGCTCTGGCCTCCAGCTCCGGCCTCCAGCGTTGGCTCCGGCATCCGGCACCGGCCTCCAGCTCCGGCCTTTGGCTCCAACCTCTGGCTCCGGCCCCGGCCTTCGGCTCCGGTCTCCGGCTTCGGTATCTGGCTCCGGCCTTCAGCTTCGGCTCCGACTTTAACTTGGTGCCTTATTTTCTTAAGTACACTAAAGCCCACCTCAGGTATCGGACCCCAAGATTCGAGGCATCCACTACCGCGTATCTCGAACACCGAAATTACGGGCAAATACTAGCACACCCCGCAGTTGCCGACATACATGGCATCCATTCAGCAACGGCTCACCTACTTGCCGTTCGCGGAAGCTCATCCTAACAAGGAAGATTCAACGGTTCCAACAGAACGAAAAAAAGGAACCCCCTAGACAGGTATAAAAAGAGGACCCCGAGCTCAGGGCGGGGGATCTTCTCTTCTTCTCTAAAAAAGAAAAGACCCACACACACAACACATTCTTGTTCTACAAGCGCACTGACTTGAGCGTTGGAGGGTCCTCGCCGAAACCACCAGCCCAGGGACTTCTTGCAGGTTTTCGAAGGAAGAAGGCGACCTTTCCACCTCCTTGGAGGCCCTCGAAGATCTCAGCACGCCCAGTACTCATTACAAGTGACTTGGCAGCATCAGATTGGTGCGCCAGGAAGGGGCCACACACGTAGGAGGTGAAAATTCCCCCTGTGACCCCACTGCTTCTGCAAGGAAGACGATGGTGACAACGTGAGCTCAGGAAGCCTCCACCAGCCATGCCGCGGAACGCCTTCCGTGGGCTAAGCAATTAGAGGCCAACCTCCGTGTTCCGCCCCCTGCACAGATGAACCAGTCTGATCGGCTTGATGCTCTAGCTAATCAGGTATAGGACTTGATGACGGTGGTGCAGGGATTGTAGGAACACTGCTTTGCCGCCGCGCCTCAGCCCCTCCGCCTCACGAAGGGGGGCATGGAGCAAATCAATCTCATCGAGGCGAACCCTGATAAAGTTCAAGCCATCTTGGACATGAGGTCCCACCAACAAGAAGGAAGTGCAGCACCTGACGGGAAGGGTGGCGGCCTTGAGCCATTTTCTGTCCAAGTCCGCTGAGAGGTGTCTACCTTTCTTCAAGGCGCTCCGCAAGGCCAATGGATTCGAATGGACGAAAGAGTGTCAGAAGGCCTTCAAGGGGCTGAAAGAATTCCTATCCACCCCGCCAATGCTGTCCAAGCCTACGGATGGAGAACTCCTTCTATATCTCGCGACTTCTTCCGAAGCCGTCAGTTCCGTGCTGGTCTGCATGGACACCAACGGCACATAAAAGCCGGTGTATTACACTAGCAAGGTGCTCCACGATGCGGAGACCAGGTACTCAAAGATTGAGAGATTATCTTCGCGTTGATCGTGTCTGCCTAGCACCTCCGACCATATTTTCAAGCTCATCCGATGTAGTGGTCACGAACCAACCTCTCAAGGCGATTCTCGCTCGCCCGGACACTTCGGGCCGATTGGCGAAGTGGGCGCTCAAGCTGGGAGAATTTGATTTATCTTTCCATCCCCGGTCAGCCATGAAATCCCAGGTCCTGGCAGATTTCTTGGTCGAATGCACCTGGGGCGAGGAGCAACCCGAAGAGGCCCCTACAAACCCCGTGACTCCTAGAGCCGGACAGGATGAATGGATCCTTCATGTGGACGGGGCATCAAATTCTCAAGGGAGCGGAGCGGGCTCATCCTGGCCAACTCGGACGGAGTTGCAACCGAGTGCGTACTCCGCTTTCTCTTTCCAGCCACCAATAATCAAGTGGAGTATGAAACCCTACTGTCTGGAATAAGATTAGCCCGAGAGCTCGGGGTGAAGCACCTTAGAGCATTCACTGACTCCCAGCTGGTCACTGGCCAAATCATAGGGGAGTATGAAGCGCGGGATCCTATCATGTCCCGCTACTTGAGCATGGTGCAGTTGCAAGCTTCTCTCTTAACCTATTTCAATGTTAACTACATTCCTCGAGGGGAAAATGCTAGAGCAGACGCCTTGTCCCATCTTGCCACCTCAGCCAACGGGATGTTAGGAAGAGCTTATATAGAGCACCTAGAAGCCCCAAGTATCGAAGCAACAGGAGAAGCCCTACCAGTTGAGCAAGAGCCTTCCTGGATAGATGCTTATATCCAGTACCTTACCAATGGTACCCTCCCTGAAGACCCGGCCGAGGCCAGACAGCTCAAAAGACGGACCCCGAAGTTTTTTATAATGGAAGGAAAACTCTATCGAAGGTCATTCTCATACCCAACCCTTAGGTGCGTTGGCCCCATAGAAGCGGATTATATCCTGCGGGAGATACATGAAGGCATATGCGGAAGTCATCTGGGGGGCAGAGCTCTAGCGTATAAAGCCTTGCGGTAGGGATATTACTGGCTGACAATGAAGGAGGATGCGTCCGAGCTTGTCAAGAGGTGTGACAGTTGTCAACGCCATGCCAATATCCAACACCAACTGACGTCCCAGCTGACCCCTCTGACTGCACCTTGGCCCTTTGCTCAGTGGGGTATGGACATCCTGGGACCATTTCCTCCAGCTTTCGGTCAGTGCAAATTCCTATTGGTAGTCGTTGACCATTTCACCAAGTGGATCGAAGCTGAAGCACTCGCCAAGATTGTTGAAAGATTATAGAAAAATTATATGATCCAATCCTTTTGATTTTGATGATTACTAAAGTCATTGAGTTTATTAAAGGATGTAATGAGTTTATGAAAATGAAGCAACAAATTTATTTTGAACAATCAATGAGAATGCTCAAGTTTAACTTTAATCAATTTTGAAAGTGACTTTAAGCTCAATATTCAAACTTTGAAAAGAAATGTTATAATTCATGTTTTATTCAAAAGTTTATGGATTAGTTCATGAATCACTTCTAAAGGTTAATTCTATTGATTTCATGTCAAAACAATGAATAAAATGAATCTGGAACGATTTTAATGTCAATCAGAAAAGTTTCTGATTTTTGATACGTTCCGGAGCCGACTCCTGAGTTTCAGAGTCGACTCCGCTCAGTGTACAGAAATGTGCATCTGTGTCGAGTCGACCCATGAAATTGTCGAGTCGACCCCTGATTCTGTCGAGCCGACTCCTGGACTGTGCGAGTCGACTCCGCTCAGACACCAGAAGAGTGTTTTTCTGAGCACTTCTCGAGTCGACCCCAAGACTTTCACGAGTCGACTCCCGACTTTCAGGAGTCGACACTTCACCTTTATCGAGTCGACCCCTAATATTTCTATTTTTGGTAATCGAGCTCGAGCCGACTCGGGAAAAGCATGAGTCGACTCCAGCAAATCTGGGCGCGATTTTTAACGATGACACATCAGCCCCAACGGTAAGATTTTTGAATAACGGCTATTTTTCCTTGTCTCTAACGGATATATTTTTGCAGATTCTATAAATAGAGGAGCTCTTTTCAAATCAAAAAACCCAGAGAAAATCAAAAAGAGAGAAAAGAATATCATTTGAAAAGAGGGAAAAACAGAGCATATTGAAAAATCTTTTAGCTCAAAGAGAGTGATTCAAAAGGAGTGAAATCCAAGTGAAGTTTCGTCTACTCCTTCTCATCAATCCACAAGAGCCAAAGAAAATCCAAGCATTTCAAAGGTCAAATCGGAGGATTTTCAAAAGAGGAAAAAGCTTCATCTCAACTCCAAAGTCTTCAACGGTCAAGAATCTAGCTGAGGCGTGATTCAACACTTCAAGAGGAGTTAAAGAGAAGAAGGAAGAAAGCCCAAGCATCTACCATCTGCAATACAATCAGGCTTTTCTAACCTTTTAATATTTTGTACTTCATTTGTATATTTGCTCAAGGGGAGCATTTATTGTTCAAACACTTCATTATTATTTGTTTGCTGATTCAATCAGTGGATTGAATCAGTGGAGGTTGGTATACCTCGTTGCAAGCCGGAGTGCTTGTGTTGGGTTAGTTGTGAGCCCTGAAAAACAACGTGTAGGGTTTTGTGCTGGTAAGCCCGAGTTAAAACCAGCTGGGTTCGTTGTGCACCCGGTAAAACAACAAGTTTGAGTTGTGAGCTTGGAAAACAACTCGGCTGTAATCTAGAGAGATTATAGTGTGGACCCAAGTGAATCTTGGGAGTGGACGTAGGTGTTGGTTGCACCGAACCACTATAAAATTATCTTGTGTTTGCCGTGCCTATTTTCTCTTCTCTATCTCTCTTTATTTGCTTGTGTATTGATTTTAGTTAGCCTCTCACTGCACATCTTGCTAACTAATCAATTAAAGTTAAAAAGTCTTAAATTTTTAAGAACCCAATTCACCCCCCCCCTCTTGGGTTGCCATCTGGGCCAACAATTGGTATCAGAGCAAGTGCTCATTTAGAATTTGATCTCACGATCAAGGGCTAAAGATCCATATGGCAACACAAATTGGTTCAAGTTTTGCTGAAGGTCATTCTACGAATCGACCTCCTTTATTTAATGGAACCAACTATTCATATTGGAAAGCTAGAATGAGAATATTCATTCAAGCTTCGGACTATGATTGTGGGGAGTAATAATTAATGGACCTAGTACACCCACACACCTTATTGATGGCACTATTGTTCCTAAACCCGAAAGGGATTGGAATGATAATGATAGGAGAATGGCACAACTAAATGCTAAGGCCATTAATATTTTATATTGTTCCTTAGACTCAAATGAATTCAACCGAATCTCAACTTGTAATTCCGCAAAAGAAATTTGGGATAGGTTGGAAATTACTCATGAAGGAACAAACCAAGTAAAAGAATCAAAGATAAATATTTTGGTTCATAAATATGAATTGTTTACAATGGAACAAACTGAAACCATCACATGCATGTTCACTAGATTTACTGATATTGTGAATGGTTTGAAAAGTCTTGGAAAAGTTTATACTAATTCTGAGCTGTTCGCAAAATCCTCAGGTCACTTCCACGGACTTGGGAAGCCAAGGTGACCGCCATACAAGAAGCCAAAGA
>UESW01002382.1:165635-192162 GCA_900491605.1 Calamus simplicifolius | reverse complement strand
CCCTTTGGTTTCTGCCTCTGCTCCAGCCCCAGCTCCAACTTTTGTTCAGACTTCATCTTCTGCTAGTTTTCAGATCAACAAATTATGCAACTCAAAGCCTTACTTGAAGATCAATCTGATAAGCTTAAAACTGAATTTGAGAATAAATTTATGCATTTGAGAGAGACTCTTTATTCTCTTGATGATCGTATCTCAAAGATTGAGTCCACTCTCGGATCTTCATCGGCATCCTTAAGTGTGATCTCAAGAATATTTTTGAAGAACTTAAGGATATATGTGGAGATGGAGAGACATATGCAAAGTGCAACGCAGAGCTTCAAGACAAAATTCAGAGTGCGTGCACCTTTGTTGATGAAAAACTCAAGGACTATGTAAAAATTCAATCTGAAGGAATGAAAAATATAGTTGATCATCTAACTAGAATTGTAAGAACTCATTTTTGAGTTACTAGAGTTGTTTTGTACTGAAGTTTTTATGCTTTCTTTATGAAATCAATGTATTGAACATTTTGATGTATTAGACTTTTGAATGAAATGAATTCTCTATTTCCTTATTTCAATGAAATTGAATGAATGTTTGTGATTCTCTATCTTTTTGTTGATAACAAAAAAGGGGGAGAATTTTATAGTTCTATGATTGTCTATGATGAGATAATTAATTAAGTTTCATAGGGGGAGCTACCTCATTAAGGGGGAGCCTAAGCCTAACTATGAAAACAAAATAATTCACTAATCAATCATGAACAAACTCAATATTTTTGTCATCATCAAAAAGGGGGAGATTGTTGAAAGATTATAGAAAAATTATATGATCCAATCCTTTTGATTTTGATGATTACTAAAAGCCATTGAGTTTATTAAAGGATGTAATGAGTTTATGAAAATGAGCAACAAATTTATTTTGAACAATCAATGAGAATGCTCAAGTTTAACTTTAATCAATTTTGAAAGTGACTTTAAGCTCAATATTCAAACTTTCGAAAAGAAATGTTATAATTCATGTTTTATTCAAAAAGTTTTGGATTAGTTCATGAATCAATTCTAAATGTTAATTTATTGATTTCATGTCAAAACAATGAATTAAAATGAATCTGGAACGATTTTAATGTCAATCAGAAAAGTTTCTGATTTTTGATACGTTCCGGAGCCGACTCCTGAGTTCAGAGTCGACTCCGCTCAGTGTACAGAAATGTGCATCTGTGTCGAGTCGACCCATGAAATTGTCGAGTCGACCCCTGATTCTGTCGAGCCGACTCCTGGACTGTGCGAGTCGACTCCGCTCAGACACCAGAAGAGTGTTTTTCTGAGCACTCTCGAGTCGACCCCAAGCCTTTCACGAGTCGACTCCCGACTATCAGGAGTCGACACTTCACTTTCGAGTCGACCCCTAACCTTTATTTCTATTTTTGGTAAGACGAGCTCGAGCCGACTCGGGAAAAGCATGAGTCGACTCCAGCAAATCTGGGCGCGATTTTTAACGATGACACATCAGCTCCAACGGTAAGATTTTTGAATAACGGCTATTTTTCCTTGTCTCTAACGGATATATTTTTGCAGATTCTATAAATAGAGGAGCTCTTTTCAAATCAAAACAAAGAGAAAATCAAAAAGAGAGAAAAGAATATCTTTGAAAAGAGGGAAAAACAGAGCATATTGGAAAAATCTTCTAGCTCAAAGAAGAGTGATTCAAAAGGAGTGAAATCCAAGAGGAAGTTTCGTCTGCTCCTTCTCATCAATCCACAAGAGTCAAAAGAAAATCCAAAGCTTTTCAAAGATCAAATCGAAGGATTTTCAAAAGAGAAAAAGCTTCATCTCAACTCCAAAGTCTTCAACGGTCAAGAATCTTGCTGAGGCGTGATTCAACACTTCAAGAGGAGTTAAAGAGAAGAAGGAAGAAAGCCAAGCCACACCATCTGCAATACTATCAGGCTTTTCTAACCTTTTATATTTTTACTTCATTTGTATATTTGCTCAAGGGGAGCATTATTGTTAAACACTTATTTTATTTGTTTGCTGATTCAATCAGTGGATTGAATCAGTGGAGGTTGGTATACCTCGTTGCAAGCCGGAGTGCTTGTGTTGGGTTAGTTGTGAGCCCGTGAAAAACAACGTGTAGGGTTTTGTGCTGGTAAGCCCGAGTTAAAACCAGCTGGGTTCGTTGTGCACCCGGAAAACAACAAGTTTGAGTTGTGAGCTTGGAAAACAACTCGGCTGTAATCTAGAGAGATTATAGTGTGGACCCAAGTGAATCTTGGGAGTGGACGTAGGTGTTGGTTGCACCGAACCACTATAAAATTATCTTGTGTTTGCCGTGCTATATTTTCTCTCTCTCTATCTCTCTTTATTATTGCTTGTGCATTGCTTTTAGTTAGCCTCTCACTTGCACATCTTGCTAACTAATCAATTAAAGTTAAAAAGTCTTAAATTTTTTAAGAACCCAATTCACCCCCCCCCTCTTGGGTTGCCATCTGGGCCAACAAAGATCACCGAGGGCAAGGTGAGATCCTTCTTTTGGAAGTCTGTAGTGTGCTGATTCGGGCTGCCGCACCCCCTCGTCACTAATAACGGCCAACAATTTGACAACGCGACCTTCCGGAAATTCTGTACTGGGCTGGGCATTCGTCAACGATTCATCTCTGTGGGTCACCCCCAGACCAATGGCGCAGCCGAAGTGACCAATCGCATTATTCTCCAAGGACTCAGGGCTTGGCTAGATGACTGTAAAGGACGTTGGGTGGAAGAGCTCCCCAGTGTATTGTAGACCTACCACACAACGCCACGAGCCCCCACCGGGAAAACTCCTTTCAGCCTAGTTTTCGGATCCAAGGCCGTCATTCCTGTGGAGATAGGTGTCCCCAGCCCCCAGACAGAGTTATACGGTGAAGAGGACAACCAAAGTCAGTTGCGGGCTGACCTTGACCTAGTGAAAAAATTGCGAGACCAAGCACGACTCCGCATGGCGGCCTTCCGTCAGCGGAGGGCCAGATACTACAATGCCCGAGTACGGTCTAAGACATTCCACCCCGGAGACCTAGTCCTGCGAAGACGACGGAAGGAGGTAAGCTAGCACCAAAATGGGAAGGACCCTATCGTGTTGCGAAGGTGCTTCATCATAGGGCATACAAAGTTGAGGGGCTAGATGGGAAACCTCTCCCCCGCACTTGGAACGCAGACAACCTACGTCGCCCGGCTCTGCATTGGCACCTTAAGCCCGGCTCTGCATCGGCACTTAGAGCCCGGCTCTGCGTCAGCACTCAAATCTTGGCTCCGCATCGGCACTAAAGCTCGGCTCCGCGTCGGCACTCAAAGCCCGGCTCCGTGTCGGCACTCAAAGCCCGGCTCCGCATTGGCACTCAAAGCCCAGCTCCGCGTCGGCACCTTAAGCTCGGCTCCACGTTGGCACTCAAAACTCGGCTCCGCGTTGGCACTCAAAGCCCGGCTCCGCATCGGCACTAAAGCCCGACTCTGCGTCGGCACCTTAAGCCCGGCTCCGCGTTGGCACCTTAAGCCCAGCTCCGACGAAGCCCGGCTCCGCTTCGGCACTAAAGCCCGACTCCGCATCGGCACCTTAAGCCCGGCTCTGCGTCAGCACTCAAAGCCCGGCTCCGCGTTGGCACTAAAGCTCGGCTCCGCATCGGCACCTTAAGCCCGGCTCCGTGTCGGCACTTAAAGCCCGGCTCCACGTCGGCACTCAAAGCCTGGCTCCACATCGGCACCTTAAGCCCGGCTCCGCATCGGCACTCAAAGCCTGGCTCCGCGTCGGCACCTTAAGCCCAGCTCTGCATCGGCACTCAAAGCCCGGCTCCGCGTCGGCACTAAAGCTCGGCTCCGCATCGGCACCTTAAGCCCGGCTCCGCGTCGGCACTTAAGCCCAGCTCTGCGTCGGCACTCAAAGCCCGGCTCCGCTTCGGTACTAAAGCTCGGCTCCGCGTCAGCACCTTAAGCCCGGCTACGTGTTGGCACTTAAAACCTGGCTCCACGTCGGCACTCAAAGCCCGGCTCTGCGTCGGCATTAAAGCCCGGCTCCGTATCAGCACCTTAATCCCAGCTCCGCATCGGCACTCAAAGCCCAGCTCCATGTCGGCACCTTAAGCCCGGCTCCGCATCGGCACTTAAAGCCCGGCTCCGCGTCGGCACTCAAAGCCCGGCTCCACATCGGCACTCAAAGCCTGACTCCGCGTTAGCACCTTAAGCTCGGCTCCGCGTCGGTACCTTAAGCCCCGCTCCGCATCGGCACTAAAGCCCCGCTCCGCGTCGGCACTCAAAGACCAACTCCGCATCGGCACTCTAAGCCCGGCTCCGCATCGGCACTTAAAGCCTGGCTTCGTGTCGACACTCAAAGCCCGGCTCTGCATCGGCACTAAAGCTCGGCTCCGCGTCAGTACCTTAAGCCCGGCTCTGCATCGGCACTCAAAGCCCGGCTCCGCGTCAGCACTAAAGCTCGGCTCCGCGTCGGCACCTTAAGCCTGGCTCCGCATTGGCACTTAAAGCTCGGCTTCGCATCGACACTCAAAGCCCGGCTCCACATCGGCACTAAAGCTCGGCTCCGCATCGGCACCTTAAGCCCGGCTCCGTGTCAGCACTTAAAGCCCCGCTCCGCGTTGGCACTAAAGCCCAGCTCCGCATCGGCACCTTAAGCTCGGCTCCGCGTCGGCACTCAAAGCCCGGCTCTGCGTCGGCACTCTAAGCCTGGCTCCGTGTCGGCATTCTACTCAACCTCGTGTTGGCATTTAGCGACTCCGCGTCGGCACGAGTGTGGTCCTACACTAGTGATTGTTTGACCTTCATGTTAGCAACTAATTAATTTTCTAACCATGTCCCTGGACAAAGAATCGTGTTGTAGTTCTTTGGCCATAGGTTTTTGGTTCGCGTTAACTCATACACCAGAAGACTCGACTATGATCCAAGACATAAGCATTACGAATCAAGGGATTCATTAATAGCCAAAATTTACAAAATTGCCGATTTAAATCGGATTTGATGCAATACAATGAAAGTGAAAGAGACTAGGGATCTTTCGGAGCTAAGTTGTCATCCTTGGGGAATTCGTCTGGCTCCAACCCCTCGATCCCCTCGAGGCCGTAGAGCTTTTGGATCTTCTCCTTACAGTCCTGGAAGCCACCTTCGTATGCAAATGCCGTCGATTCGGCCAATTCCCTGCTAAAGGCACTAGACTTCTTGAAGTCTTCTATGGCCTCAGTGGCTCTCTTCTCCGCCTCGGAGGCTTTCTGCTCGGCCTCCACGACCTTCTTCTCGGCCTCCGCAATCTTCTTCTCGGCCTCCGTGGTCTTCTTTTCGGCTTCAGTCACCGCCGCCTTCAGATCTGTAATCTTGGCATCAGACTGGCGGGCGATCTCCTCTGCATTCTCGACCCTCTCTTCGGCCACACCTATTTCAATGGTGGCGGAGTGTAATCGGTTCTTCAACATATACACTTCCGACTCCGCCACCTCCAATTTCTCCTCTGCCATCCTTTGTTTTTCTTCGGCCGCCTAAGCATTATCCAGCTCGTTGGCCACCTGACGCTGGGCAATTTCCAGCACCTCTTATGCCTTCTCGGCTCTTAGCCGGATGGCTTCGGCTTCGCCCCTTAGCACACGAGCCATCTCTGCTCGGGTATCCTTCAGAGCCATCTCCGCCCTCTCTGCCCTAGCCCGGAGTGCTTGCATCTCCTCCAACGATTGATCGAGAGCAGCATCGGCCTGGGCCCAAAGGTCCCTCATGGCAATCATGTAATTCAATGCCTGGGCAGAATGTCTAGGTTAGACGAAGAAAACAATCTAAAAAAAAAGAGAAAGAAATTGAGAATAGAACAAACCTTACCCAGAGATGTGCCACAGACGCCTCTCGGAAGAATGTGGCCCTCCCTTGATGTTGGAGAAATCCCTGCAGCTCAGGCACGGACGCCTGGTCCAATGTTCGCTAGGCCCAGTGACTATAGTGCACCAGAATCGACTGGAAGGAAGGATCGATGCCACTCCCCTCCGCTGACTTGGGAGCCGCGTGTGAGGACTCTGCCTCCGATTCTGCTCCCTCTGGCACCTCTACTGGTGGGGGCGCCTCGGTTGTTGCCCCTTTCAGAGGTAAGGCGGCTTCTGGAGTTGGCTTTGTAGTTGAATGGGCTAGCTCCGCTTCGACAGCTTCGGGCGGGGGTGACGGTGCTTTAACAACTCGCTCCGGAGAGGGATCGAATAGAATAATGGGAGGGGGAGCCGGTGCTGGTGAGGGCAAATCCTTTCCTCCCGCCTTGCTCCACCCTAATTCCTCGTTGGCCTCAGCCCTTACCGCTTCATTCTTTACGACCTCGTCGGCTTAGGCTCCTACCGCCTCACACCCGCGCGAGGGCTCCACAACCTCGGCCCTCCCAGCGTCGACCCTTTCAGCATCGGCCTTTCTGGTAATCTTGGCGATGGCCCTCCTTTCGGTAGGGGCCCCATTCCCCTTTGCTTTCCGCTTCCTCGTAACAGCTTGCCTAATCTCACGAAGTGACGGTGCCATTCCTATATCAAAAAATAAGAAGGAAGGGAGTTAAAAAAAAGAAGAAGAAGAAAGAAGAAGAGAGGAAAGAGGTGAGTAGTCAAGTGCTCACCACTGGATGGAATAAGGCCGGCGAGATGGAGGTTTTCTTCGGTCAGGAGCTGATTGCACCGAGGGATATCGGCAGTCAGAAGCTGCCCAAATGCCATTCGATCCCTTAGAAGGATGGAAGAATTCCTATTGGCGTCGGTATTTGGTGTTCCCCAGTTTTCACTCACCCCCTCGACATTGGCAAAAAAGAACTTATCTTTCCATCCTTTAATAGAGGTGGAAAGATACAATCTGAGGATCCTAGTGGGTCTAGGGGTAAAGGACCACCAACCCGCTTGCTTGCAGAGGGTGTAGAAACTACGAAATAAGGAGATGCTAACTTCTATACCTTGTAGGTGACAAAGAGTCATAAAGCCGACGATGGTTCGGATGGAGTTAGGAACTAACTGGGAGAGTGTTAAAGAATATCTATCTAGAAGGTTGAGAATAAAAGGGTGAATGGGTAATCGAAGTCCCGCCTTAAAGAAGGCTCCGTATAAGGTAACCCTTTCGGGACGGGAAGAGGTTATCCTGTCATTAGGAGCGGGGTAGGACAGACTAGATTAGGAAGAAAATTGTACTTGGCTCCGAGGTTCACTATGTCTTGAGTAGACATAGTAGAGGCGGTCCATTCGGGGGACTCCTTGACAGTGCTAGAGGGACCGGCGACGGTCGGATGGCGCCGGGGGGGCCCGTCCAACGGTCGGACGGTTCCCAACTACGGGATGTCCGATCGTTCGCCGCTGTTATAAGGAAGCATGGTCGGAAGATGAAGTGGTCCACTGAGTCGGTGAGGAAGCAGAAGGTTGGGAAGGAACAAGGGAACGATCCCCAGAATCAGAAATAGAGCAAGAAGATGAAGAAGCCATGGGAACTAACCTGAAAAGCTCGAACCAGGATTGAAGGAGAAGGAGCATAGGGGAAACGGAAATAGGAGATAAACGGACGCTTGCGGATTCAAGGTAGGAGGTTGCAACGTGAGAAAAGGTGAAGATTGGAGGATAAGGATGATCTTTTCCTTTTATAACCCCATTTCAAATCATCCCGCGGTTGTCCGATTTGGCCATGTGTCCGCTTTCCATTGGAAACCGCTTCGGCAGCCCCTTAGCGTAAGAAACGCGAAAAACACCGCCAATAAAGAGGTGGCGGTGACATTACCGCAATGATGATGCTCACCTTTTTACAACTTCTCGCCTAAGAAAAATCTTCCCCAATTCCAACAGCCTGAACGGACGAAATAATGGTACGGAGATCAGCCGCCTGGTGGATATTAACACCCCTTTCGCTGGCAACTGAACGCCCGCCCATTTCAGGGGTAGGGGGCATCTGTTGTGGCTGATCACCTCTTCTGGGTGGCATCATAACACCCTGCGCAATTCTCGGAATCAAATGATGTGATAACTTGTTTTTGGGATGTTGGAACTCTCGCCCCGCCATCCGGTACCGGCCTCTGGCTCCGGCCTCCAGCTCCAGCTTCGGCCTTCAGCTCCAGCCTCTGGCTCTGGCCCCGGCCTGTGGTTTCGACCTCCAGTGTCGGCTCCGGCATTCAGTACCGGCCTCTGACTCTGGCCCTCAGCTCTAGCTCCGGCCTCTAGCTCTGGCCTCCAGCGTCAGCTCCAGCATCCGGCTCCGGCCTCCAGCTCCGACCTTCAGCTCCAGCCTCTGACTTCGGCACCGGCCTGTGGCTCCGGCCTCCAGCGTCGGCTCTGGTATCCAGCTCCGGCCTCCAGCTCCGGCCTTTGGCTCCGGCCTCCAGCGTCGGCTCCAGCATCCGGCTCCGGCCTCCAGCTCTGGCCTTTGGCTCCGGCCTCTGGCTCTGGCCTCCGGCTTCGGTATCTGGCTCCGGCCTCCAGCTTCGGCTCCGACTTTAACTTGATGCATTATTTTCCTAAGTACACTAAAGCCCACCTCAGGTATCGGACCCCGAGATTTGAGACATCCATTACCGCGTATCTCGATCACCAAATCACTGGCAAATACTAGCACGCCTGCAGTTGCCGACATACACGGCGTCCATTCAGCAACGGCTCACCTACTTGCCGTTCGCGGAAGCTCATCCTAACAAGGAAGATTCGACGGTTCCAACGGAACGAGAAAAAAGGAACCCCCTAGACAGGTATAAAAAGAGGACCCCGAGCTCAGGGCGGGGGATCTTCTCTTCTTCTCTAAAAAAGAAAAGACCCACACACAACACATTCATGTTCTACAAGCGCACTGACTTGAGCGTTGGAGGGTCCTCGCCGGAACCATCGGCACGGGGACTTCTTGCAGGTTTTCGAAGAAAGAAGGTGACCTTTCCACCTCCTTGGAGGCCCCCGAAGATCTCAGCACGCCCAGCGCTCATCACAAGTGACTTGGCAGCATCAGAAGGTAGTCATAGGGGATGGCTCGGGATGATCTATATCCCCATCCTCGTTAGGAAAAACGTTCCGTTCTCCACCCTGTTAAGCCGTTATAGTTAATGGAACGGGGACAGAGATACCCGTTTGCCCATTTATATAAAAAAATAAAATTATTTTATTAAATATATAATTTATTAAAAATTAAAAAAATAATTTTTTTTAGGATAAGATGGAGACTAATCGAGAACAATCAAATGATGATATTGATACATATAAGAGATTTTTCTGAAATGGTTTGATTTAGGTCTCTTAAGAAATGCATATTAGCTTTAACATGATAACAAACCAAGTAGAAAATGAAGATTTCCAATGTAACAACAGTAAAAAAAGAATACATTCAAATTTTAAAGCAAAAAATAAAGAGATGTCTTATATATATATATATATATATATATATATATATTTATTTTTTAATTTTTAATTTTTAATTTTTAATATATTAATATATATTTAAAATTTAAATATATTATATTAAAGCTAACGGGGATGGGGATGGATAATGGGGATGGGGCGGAGAATACCGTCCTGGGCCATTTATCAGTTTAGCCGTTAACAAAAAATCTTTATTACTCATTAAGCCGTTTAGACCAAGAATTTTCGATCCGTTAAAAATGGTACTTGTCGGATAAATGGCCAAACGGGCAATGGCTATGATTCGTAGGGACCCTTCGTTTGCTAAGTGGAGTTATAACGGCCTAATTTAGTGACAAAAAATTTCATTCGTCACTAGTTTAGTTATAGATTTCTTAATCTGTCACTAAATTAGCGACGGATGCCTAGATCCATCACTAACTTAGTGATGGAAGGATAATTCGTTACTAATTTAGTGACGGATTGGTTCTTTTGTCATAATTTTTTTTAAAAAAATAGAGTATAAATTTAGCGACGGAAGGCAATCCATCACTAATTGACAGATGCCTATATTAGTCACTAAATTAGTGAAGGATGGCCCTGTCCGTCATTAAATTAATGATGAAAGGGTACTCCATCAATAAATTAGTGATGGATGGGGCAGTTCGTCACTAAATTATTGACGGATTAGTTTTTTCATCATAATTTTTTTTAAAAAAAATTAGAGTATAAATTTAGTGATGGAAGGGCAATCCATCACTAAATTAGTGACAAATGACCTTATCCATCACTAAATTAGTAATGAATTGGTTCTTTCATCACAAATTTTTTTTCAAAAAAAATTAGAGTATAAATTTAGTGACGAAAGGGCAATCCGTCACTAAATTAGTGATGGATGAGGTACTTCATTACTAAATTAGTAACAGATTGGTTCCTCCACCATAATTTTTTTTAAAAAAATTAGAGTATAAATTTAGTAAAAAAGGATAATCAGTTACTAATTTAGTGATGGATTGATTTATCCGTCATAAATTTAGTGACGAAAGGGCAATTCGTCACTAAATTAATGACGAATGACCTTGTTTGTTACCAAATTAGTGATAAAAGGGTAATCTGTCACTAAATTAGTGATAGATATAGGTCATCCATCGCTAAATTAATGATGGAAGGGCAATCCATCACAAAATTAGTGACTGATGCCTATATTCATCACTAATTTAGTGATGGAAGGGTAATCCGTCACTAATTTAGTGACGGTTTAGTGACGAATAGAGCAATCTGTCACTAATTTTAATTTTAATCACTATTTCGTTATTAAACCATTACAATTTAGTGAAAAATTTTTGTTACTAATTTTCATCACCATTATGCTATTTTATACAAACTTGAATCCTTTATAAATATGAAAACATTTTTTTTAAGCTTTTAAATTCCAAAACAAACTCTTACACTAAAGTTCATTGAATGGGTGTCTAAATAAGTGAAGCGGAAGGTCAATTTATTTTTTAATTAAGTTGATGCTAGAGCAAATATGGGTTCCTTTGGAGCCCCGAACTAATTTTATTTGAGGATACCTTGTACATATAAGCAGCTGCAACCATCCAAAATAATGCCTCCTGTGGCTTGTATTTTTGGGTTGCGTTCTGTGCGCGCCCAAATTAGCTCATCTAATTTCGAGCCAAACTTACATTATTCAAAAAAAAAAACTCATTTAGCAAATCCTGTACATTATCTTGAGGATCAGTTGAAACGTGTGTTTGAGTTAACTGAGTCTAGCTCTAGGTTGGCCTTGTTTGCTAATTAATCAATTTGATTTGAGCTTTTTTTTTTCTTGTTGCCGTGTCACACTGATCTCTGAGCATAGCATGAGCTGTCCTATGAACAATTTGCTTATTTAGTAGCCCTATTTTTAAGAAACATATTCATAGTTTAAATATTAATCAAGCTTGCAGGTGCATTACCACCAATCATATCTAGCTAGTTTCCTATCATGTGTTTAATTATTTTATCATCTATTTTGGTTTTTTCTTCAATGCAATAGCCCTTGGGTCATGCTTTTTTCATGAACAAACCCAAATATGTTTGAATAAGGGTTTTATTCGATCAAACACCTATGTTTTATTATATTCATCCACAACCGAGATGTAATTTTATTTTGAAACTTAGCACCACCATACATATTAACCTGCATAAATCTGCTATTCGGTTGGAACGGCTAAATAAAAAAATTTTATTCAACTTTTGAGATCCTTTTAATCATCAGAAATTATGAAAAAATTAGCAGTCATTCATTTGTTTCAAGTTATTCATCAAAATAATATTAATTTGCAGCTATTTCAATTTATTCAGAGTTTCAATTTTCAAACCAAACAAAAATATAATTTCTTTTTGGTGAACGGTGATCTTGCACAGCTCAAAGAATGTCACCTTGTGTTTAGCAATGCAGGTTGCAACCTAGTTCGTATAAAAACCGAATAAAGTTCGTAAGCATGGATGAATATAAAAAAATAAAGCAACTTATTTGAAATTTATTTCTTCATTCATGAACCAATTATAACATTAGCTCATTTTCTACCTTCTATTTTCATATGCAGGCGCTGCAAAAAAAAAAAAAAAAAAAGATAAACCGATTCAAAAACTTATAAAGACAATGAATTCATTTTGTATCTTTCTTTACAAAACTAGCCTTGCATCATCAACAGCTTATAAGGTGCCCCAAGGGTTCCAAGATTGATCCATAGCCTGTTTTTCAAATCAACTGATGGAGTTCGGCTCTATTTGGAGTAGGATTTTTTTTTTATCTCTGTATTTCTGGAGTTGGTTCTTGATTTTACGTACTCTCTATTTGCACAGCTGACTGTATAAAGGAGGTTTCTGTTAGTGTTGATACATCTGTAGAAAAAGCTTTTCATATTCTCCTTGTCTTTGTGCATCTTAAAATGTACCTTATCGGCGTCAGTATCTCTTCTTCATAAATTTTCCTTTTGAGTGACCTTGTCTTCCTTTTTCATCCACCAATATATATATATATATATATATTCATCATTCTAGGAACTTTTGTAAGATTCCAACGTGCTTTTTCTCTTGAAAAGATTTGAAAGCTTTAGCTTACCCTAGGAAATTCAAAACATCGATGACAAAAAGTTCCTACTTTTCAGTTATGTTGAAACTTTTAGCCCTTTTTAATTAAGCATCAACATCTCGTTCTAAAGAATCTCAACTCCTAAAGGAGATGCTTTACTTTAGAATTTAAAAAAAAAAAGGTTTAATATTTTATTATTCAAGCAAAAGCATAGTTATCATCGGATTGAACCAGTCGATTGGACCGATTGAATCGGAACCCAAGGACTAAGTCGGTCCAATTCTAATATAAAATTAGATGTGTAAATGATTCAAAATAATTCAATTCATTCAGTTCATCAGTTAACCTAATCCAAACCGAATGATGTCATGGGTTTTATTATCATATTAATTTTAATTTTTTATTAAAAATTAATTTTTATTAATATAAATATATTTTTATATTAAAATAATTGATCGATGGTTTAATCAGTGATCCAATGGTTGAACCAATGATTCGATAACTCAAACCTTTAGTTGGATCGATGTTCAAACCGGATCTAACAACTATTGGCAGAAGAAACTTTGTCGGCCAACTCACATCGGCGTCCCCTCAACATTCCAAGAATGCCTCTAGAAACGAAGTGTTTGGTCATCCAACAATTATTTTCTTTCGATCTAGATCTCACTTTAATTAGGTGCTTTGCAGATCAAATGATTAAACATCAAAAGTAGGTTTTTGATGGGAAGAGAAGGCCGCCACCTTTTCCCTGTCGCTAATGCGTCACTCTAGAAAATAAGAGAACTTCATTGGCCCGGTGGCACTGAGTTCGGAATTCAAGTTGTTAACAGCTAAAGTTGTCCTGATTTTGCTATTTCGCATGCATTAATTCAACTAAGTGGTCTGCTTTTGCTCCTTCACATGCACTCCACAGGAAAAGAAAAGCATTCATAAGCATAAAATTTGGCCACCTCTGTCAAATATTAATTCTATATGTTAAATTAATAAAATATCTTATGAATTTACTATAGCTTGTGATGGTGCACCTTAGAGCAGTACAGGTTTATATAAAATATGAGTCTTTTATTTGCAACTCATAATAAGTAGGACATGCATGCTAAAAAAGTACTCTTACAAGAAGAGATCATTATCTTCACCCTATAAATATTAACGTAGCTCAATTGAGTTATAATACTTTTGCTGCCCATAAAGTAGAGGAAAGTATTCTCTTATTACATACATGAAAAATTCTAATGTGATCTTGCATTACAGAAAGGTATGGATATAGTGATGAATTTATGTACAATTTATTTTATGTTATACAAGCATATATACTTATGATATTAAGATTATTAATCTTATTTTGGATTTATTGAATCCATATTTTTCAATTGGTATTAGAATTGTGTTATAATCTCATACACAAGTTGTGTGTATATGAAAATTGAATTTTGTTTTGATTTTATTTTTGATGAAAGAATAAATTTAATCTTCAACCTTTTGGATTATCATGCTGAGAATTATTAATCCATATTTTTTTGATGGATTTCATATATGTGTTTTCTTTTTTTTGGATTTATATTTGGAGAGAGAGAATATGATTGATTTATTCTCTCAAAACCCTAGAAATTTATTTTTCATGAAAACCCAATGCTATAACTTGGATGGTTGATTATTTCTTAGAAATTTTAGTTTATTATTAGTTTATGATATTTGGAGGAGGAGAGAAACACCCCTTGTTTTCATGAAAAAACTAGGAAATCCAACCTTCTTTAAAATTCTCCTAGTTATTCTTTCCTCATTATTCTCGGCTATTCTCAACTTATCCCTAGTTTATCCTATTTATACCCCAATTATTATGGCCGCTTTTCTTTAGGTTAACCTAGCGTATGTACACATTCATATTGGATTATCTATGTTAATAATATTAAAATCTAATCATTATACTAACTTATGATTTAAATAGTTATAATAATTATTTATTTTATATAAGCAATATTAATTTATTATTTATATTATTTTCATATGTATTGTTATTACTACTACTATTGTTATCATTATTTATTTATTTATTTTATTAATTATGCATTATTTATCTAAACCTAAAAATATCATTATCAAGCTTTCAAATGAATAAAATAATGTATCAGAATTCATTTGCATGATAATAGCAGATACAAAAATAATATCTAAACATGTACAAATATTTTATTCAAAAATTGCATAATTTAATAATTTACTAAATTACTCATAATAAATGGCTTACTTACCTTTTATTGCTAATCCAAGAATACAAATCAGCTATTTAGATTCCTTGGCACCTACAACATAATATTTCAAATTTTAATTTCCAAAATCAGGAAGTCAGAGTGACTTCTAAACTCTACCCAATCTAATTATGGGCCCAACTTCGAGCTTGAATATCTCTAAATATATATGTCTAAATGAGAAAATAATAATTACCCAAGAAAATAGGATCAACATTGATCGAAACCTCACTTTTCTTTTATTGGGCTCAGCTCAATTTGAGGCCTAAAAATTTGTCCCAAATGTGCTGACTGGGCTGGACCGAGCCCAGCCCCAGCCCCTTGCTCTATGTTGGCTCTTGGCTCACCCGAATTAGGAGAAGAAATTGGTGGCCAGTTCGGGTGAAGCTGGCGGCCAAGGGCTGCTGCCAACCCTCCCCCAGGGCCACCTGGCCAGTCGTCAACGATCGGCCTAGTGTCGGCCGCCGGCAATGGCCTTCATCTCTTTTTTTTCTTTGTTTTCCTCCCATGAGCACCTGTCATTGTGCCCATGGGTTTCGGTGGCCTGTAGCCACCGTTGGCCTTGCACGGCCCACCAATCGGTTACCGCCGGTCACCCCAGCACTGACGACCATCGACGAATGCCTTTCCCTCTCCTTTTCTTTTTTTTCCTCTCTTCTTCTTCTTCTACTCTCGCTCCTCCTCCCTGAGCGGTGGCACGGTCGATCGAACCCCACTGGATGCCACACGAATGTCGGTGGAAGCTGCCGCCCATGACCCAAGCTAGACAAGCCAGCGGGCATGCCACCGAGCCCGAACCAAACATGGGAGCCCATTTTGTTCCTGCAACAAGGGAGGGCCATCCGATGGCTCTCTCCCACACACCGTCGCCACTCGACGGCGCCGCACTCTCACCCTCTCTCTCCCTCTCAGATCTAACATTAAACTAAAACATAAAATAAAGGTAAAAGGGTGAATGATTACCTGAGGTTGGATCAGGCCGGTGAGAAGGAGACGATGGAGAGAAGAACGGAGATGAACCAAAGGGAGGAGAGGAAGGTTTTTTTTCCCTCTTTTCCCTTCTGAAAACTCCTTCCTTCCAGTTGGTAACACCGTGATAATTGCGGGCATTACAGGGATCCATTTCATTGAGGAGCATCGACTTCGTCTAGTAAGTTGATATAAATTTATTTATTTTGTATACTTATTAATGATATTTTTTTAAATAAGCATGGCTACAAATTTGAAACATTATTTTTCAGAGGCTGAAGGAAGGCGTCGATTCAAGGCACTGGCGGCTGTTCAAGGCAACCCACATGAGAAAAGATGGGTCTTAGGTCGACAGTCACTCCAAGTGTATTGGAGTATGTAAATCATTGAAAATATGATGTGTTTATTCATATATTTCTACCGATATAAGTTACACTATATTTGATATGTATTCATTGCAGGCATATGTGAATGAGATATTATCTCAGATTTCTCATACCATACAACCATTAGTGAAGAGAGGGTTCATGCCCAACCATTTGCCATCAAAGAGCGACTGCATCTTCTTAGAGGCTGTTGGCGCATAGCCAAATGATCATAGAGTCTATAGTTTAGGTGCCAAAACTTCTGAATTCTTCAACTGATGGGGTTCCTCTTCTTCCAGTCAGGGTGACATCGGCGAGTACAAGGATATTGAGCATTCCATTGTGGAATGTGTGAATATTAGTTAATTTATTAGTAGGTTACAGGTATGCATTTTAAATTTTTTAAAATACATATACAATGAAAGAAATAAAATATTGGATCTAATCTAATATCAGCCTACAACAGGATTATGATATGAAAATTATATATAAAGATGTAAAAGAAAAGTATACAAATCAAATCTATATAAATATAAATAGCACAGATCACACACACACACACACACACACACACACACACACATATATATATATATATATATATATGGCCTAGTGCTTTAGATCATATCTAAGTCACCAGTAACTTTAAAATCCCTTACCTTCAGATGCTTAATGACGCAGCAATGAAAGATAGTGGTAGGTAGTGTTTCTGCAAGCTACACAAATGTGTATGGCCTCTATAGGTGATCCAAGGTTCGACTAGCCTCTTCGGAGTGCTAGCTCCTCTCCAAGGCTTCGATAACTAGATTCCTTCTATTTCAATACTAGGGTCTCTTGAAGTTGTCAAAGAACTTGGAGGATCGATTTCGGTAGAGAAGATCTCTAGGAGAAAACCTTTTAGACTTAGCTTTATAACTAGAATCCCTTTCACCCTAAAAACCTTTCATCTCCTTATCTTTTTGTTTTTTCAACGTTTTCAGCCAAAAATTCCTTTTTTAAATGTCAATCACCAGTTTCATAAAATAAAAATTGTGAAGATAAAAGGGGTGAAAGATAAGGAGGAAATCTTTCCTCTTTCTTTTCAACTAAAAGTCGTCCCTTTAATGCCTATCATCACTCCCATAAAAATGAAAGCCGTGGAGAGAAAAGGGGAGGAAGATAAGGAATGGGGGATCATTAGGAAAAGGTCATTAACATCCCTTTTAAATTTAAATTTAAAATTTAAATTCAAAATTTAAATTCAAACTTGAATTTAAAAATTAACTTGAAATTTAAATTCATGATTTGAACTCAAACGAGTAAGGGTGTTAACATTGGGCTCAATTGAACCTGAATTGAGCTCAAACCAAATCCTATTTGATTTGATCCAGATTTTTATAGCTCAATCAAATTGTGCTAGCCAGCAATCGTATTGCCAATTTAATCCTCCAATTAATCACTAACATTTAGTTTCTCAATCATCAAGTCAGGTAAAAATTCCTATGGTGTATGACCTCATAGGTTCAAATAGTAAGCCGGTAGCACTGAAACACTTTCAATATCAATCAAAATCGTCATCTAGCAATGACATCCGACGTTCGGATAGGCCAAAGGTTGCAGAGCAACAATCAAGAACCTCTAGCACATGATTACCATATAATTCATCCCTTTGACCCCCAATACTCAGGATGACTTAGGGTTTAACTGCCAACCCTTAATAAGCTCATCCATAAAGTGTCTTAACTTCTATGACTTCTCATAAGGACTACCCTAACCAAGGTTTTGGTAAATTGAAATACAGTGAAACATTCACTCCAAACTATTTAGAGGGGTCAATCCTATATTGATCCACTCACTGCTCCATAAGTACTTAACTGCACCCAGAAACCTTTTGTCATTGGATTAGAAATTCAGGTAGTCTAGCACCAAAGTACAGTAGGTTACTTACAAGCTACTATATGATCTTAGGTCAAAGGGATACTTATACCCATATCTCTTCGTGAAAACCTCTTGGCAGAAGAGCATTCCATAGATTGATCACGTTCAGTGATATGTCATATACCTCACCTGTATGTCATACCAGTGTTACTACACTCCTTGGTAAAAGAACAACAAATCCATATGACATACAATGATCTATACATGATACATAGTTGTCCTATAACTACATATCATTTGCTCGTGACCATTTTAAGAACCACTCAATAAACCCTCTCTTTATTGAATCAATTATAGTTCTAAGGTCTCCATCACAAAAAAATTTATTTTAGGAAGATGCAATGTGATGAACTGCCAAATAAATATTTTATTGATTAATAATTCATATGTATTTACAACTTGCACAACCATCTACAAGTTAGTTGATTAGCTTTAGGATAAAATTTTCAACAACTCCCACGTGGACTAAAGCCACTTAGAACAGTATCTAATTCACATCTTCCATTTATGGTCATCAAATTCTTTGATTCTGAGAGCTTTAGTGAAGGGGCCAGCCAGGTTCTCTTTGTCATCAATCTTCTGAAGGTCGACATCACCTCATTCAACGATCTCTCGCACAAGGTGATAGCGGTACAAAATATGTTTGGTGCACTGATGAGACTTTGGTTCTTTGGCTTGAGCTATAGCTCTAGCACTGTCACAATACAGTCGAACCAAACAATCCAGGAGGATGCCACTCCAAGCTCGCCAAGAAACTTTCATAATCATATAGCTTCCTTTGCTGCATTCGATGCCGCAATATATTCTACCTCGCAAACTAAGTTTGCCACGGTGTGCTGCTTAAAACTTTTTCAGTAGATCGTTCCTCCATTTAGGACAAAGATAAATCCTGACACACTCTTATTGTCATCTCTATCTGACTGAAAGCTGGAGTTAGTATACCCCACAAGTTTTAAGTCAGGTTCTCCATAAATTAGCCATTAATCCTTAGTATTTCATAAATACTTAAGAATAGTCTTTACTACTTTCTAATGAGCTTCACCTGGGTCAGACTAGTATCTGCTCACTAGTCCTAGTGAGTATGCCACGTTTGGTCTAGTTCATGTAATGGCATGCATGATAGAGCCCACTATTGAAGCATATGGAATCCTACTCATACGCTCTCTCTTCTCAGGAGTTGTCGCATAATCCTTTTTGGAGAGAGAAATTTCATGGCCTATCGAGATATAGCCTTTCTTAGAATTCTCATACGCTCTCTCTCCTCAGGAGTTATCGCATAATCCTTTTTGAAGAGAGAATTTTATGGCCTATCAGAGATAGCCTTTCTTGAAATTCTTTATGTTGAACCGCTTCTGCACAGTGTCTATGTACGTAGACTGAGATAATCTCAGAAGCTTTCTAAATCTATCTCTATAAATCTTTATACCAAGTATATAAGAGGCTTCACCCAAGTCCTTCATAGAGAAATGAGATGACAACCAGACCTTTATTCCTGTAATCCTGGGATGTCATTCCCAATTAAGAGAATATCATCCACATACAACACAAGGAATATAATCACAGAACCATTAGCCCATTTATAAATGCAAGATTTTTCTCTATTCCTAACGAAACCATATATCTTGATACATTTATCAAAATGCATATTCCAACTTCAAGATGCCTTCTTCAGTCCATAGATGGATCTTTGAAGCTTGCACACTTTTAACTTATCTGTAGATGTGAACCCTTCAGGTTGTATCATATACACCTCCTCTTTCAGTTCATCATTCAGGAAAGTTGTTCGGACATCTATTTAATAGATTTTATAATCAAAGTGTGTTGCTAAAGCAAGCATAATTTGAATGAATTTGAGCATTGCCATAGGAGAAAATGTCTCATTATAGTCTACACCATAATATTGATGACATCCCTTGAAATCAAACGGGCTTTATAGGTCTCTACCTGCCCATCTGTGCCTCTTTTTCTTTTAAAAATTTATTTGCACCCAATGGGTTTTATCCCCTCAGGTGGATCAACCAATGTCCATACATTGTTGACTTTCATGGACTCCATTTTGGATTTCATGGCTTCTAGCCATTTTTTAGAGTTAGACCTCTGCATTGCATCCATATAGGTGATCAGATCCTTATTATTATCATCGAGTTTAATAGGATCACCATTTTGGACAAGAAACTGTAGTATCTATTCGGTTGATACGGTACCCTACCGGATTTCCTTAATGGTTCATGTAGGGCTTTGGGTTTGATCTAGTCAAAACCATTTCTACGTTGTCTTTTAAGTGTGTCATTTTTTTACCTGTTGAACTTAACTGAGTTTAACTTTAGTGCCTCTAGTTCCTTCATTAAAGAACTCCTTTTTTCTATAAAAAATGGCCCTAAGACTGATAGATAACTTTTGTTCATCAGGATGGTAGAAGTAATACCCTTTGGTTTCTTTGGGATACCCAATAAATAAACATCTATTAGACCTAGGACCAAGTTTGTCTATCTTTAAAAGTTTAACATAAGGTTGACACCCCCAAACCCGAAGGTGTGAAAGTACTAGCTTACGTCCTGTCCAAATCTCATATGGGATTTTATCAACAGACTTACTCAAAACTTTATTTAGAATATAACATGCTGATTCTAAAGCATATCCCCAAACAGAGATTGGCAGATTGCAAAGCCCATCATGGATCAAATTATGTCCAACAGAGTTGATTTCTCGTTTCAGACACTCCATTTAACTAGGGTATCCCCAAAGGTGTCCATTGAGAGAGAATCCTACTCTCTTCTAGATAAGTCAGAAACTCACTGGAAAGGTATTCTCCTTTTTGATCAGACCGAAGGGTTTTAATATTTTTTAGTTTATTTTTCTACTTCATTACGATATCGTTTGAACATTTCATATGACTCAGATTTATGTCTCATCAAGTACACATAACCGAATATTGAAAGATAATCTGTAAACGTAATGAAATAGTAATACCCACACATGGCGCTGGTATCATTGGTCCGCATACATTAGTATGTACTAGACTTAGAATCTCAGTGGCTTTTTCATCTTTTTTGGTAAAAGATGTTTTGGTCATTTTTTTCAAGAAGGCAAGATTCACAAGTTGATAGTGATTCACAATCACTGACCTCAAGGAGACCCTCATTTTTCAACCTGTTAATCCTATTCTTATTTATATGACCTAGCCTATAGTGCCATAGATATATGAATCGTTGACATTTTTTATCATAGGGCATTTGGTCGAGGTGTACATTACACTAACAACATTACACTAACAAGCCATGATAATGTGTATATTCTATTTTGTAATTATCCATTCATTATTGTAACACCATTCAAAATGATTTTACAAGAATCTCCTTTTATTGATAATTCATAACCATCACTGGCCAAAAGGCCTACAGAGATTATATTTAATATGAACTTTGGATAAACATGACACTCATTTAGAATGATTACATAAGAATTGAATACAAGCTCTAAGACTCCCAAAGCAAGAACTGGAACTTGGTTTCCATCTCCCACGTTCAGGAACCTTTCACCATGTTCAAATCTTCTACTAACCTAAAGTCCCTGTAACAAATTACAGATATGAATAGAACTTCTAGTATATAATACCCAAGTAGTAGTATCACATACAGAGAAATTATAAGGTGTTATCATATAAGTACCTTGTGCAGCAACCTTTTGCTATTTTCTCTTTCTTAGCCTATTTAGGTATAGAGATTGAATGTAAAGAGGACAGTTTCTCTTCCAATGACCAGGCTTTTTGTAGAATAAGCACTTGCCTGGCTCTTATTAGCTTTATTTTTCTTTGTCTGACCGGTCCCAACACTAGGCACCTTCTTGTTCTTTCCCTTTTTCTTCCCTTTCTTAAAAGGTCGATGCCCAGAAGAAGAACCTCCCACCAAGTTCACCGTCCCCTTATAGAATCAGCGGTCCTTCTCATAGGTCTGTAGCAACCCCAACAAGCCATGGTAATTTACTGCAAGCCTATTCATTCTCCAATGATCGAGAAAGCCCAAGTAGGAACCGAGCAACGAGTTCAGTATAGTATCTTTCTCAAGGTGCTCATGTAAGGGAAAGCCGAGTTTACCCAGACACTCAATCTGCTCTATCATATACAATACATGAGTAGTAACAAATGTGCCCTCACGCATACTTGTGTTGAAGATTGTACAACTAATCTTGTACCTCTCAACATCGTCAAACAAGCCAAATGATTCCTTCAACTTTTGAAGGATCTCATCTGGTTGAGCTTTCTTGAACTTGCGACTGAACTTGTCATTCATAGCCGTTAGCATAATACAACGCACCGTAGTGCGTCATTGAGCCACTTCTAGTAAGTGTCTCTGACTACACCGCTGGTGTTGGTGGCAAGCTTCTCAGGTGTCGGATCCATTATCACATAAAGGATCCTTTTATGCTCTAAAACTATTTTGAGTCTTCGATACCAGTTGTCAAAATTGGGACCCATGAGTTTCTCATTGTCTAACAAGGAGCAGAGCGACATATTAGTGGTCATTATCGGAAAAGAGAATATAAAGACCAATTAGTATGTGAATTATTAAAATCCTAAAGGCTTGTACTTTAGTTTAAAGGTCCTTCCACTATTTTATACAGATTGGTAGCCTTTACCTCCAATCCGAGAAATTATAATAATTCCTTAGTAGGTACTAAAATCCTATAAACCGCACATGAGCTCGAGTATGGCACCCACATGCTTCTATAGGTAGGTTCATAACCAATTGTTTCTCCAAACAACTTCTAGTATGGATTTTGCCCTAAAGAGCACTTCAATTGGCCTTTGGGCCTCTTATTGAAGGTCCTAGTTAGATCCAATCATTAACATGACAAACTCAATATTTCTAACTAACGTATAGTCAAGCCCGAGTATGGCTCGGCCCACCCGACTACCGCTAAGAAAGTCATAATTGAGCTATCATATGTTAAACGACAATTCTAATATCCAGATGAGTACCAGACCTATGGTGCCTCCAATGATCATCCAAACTATTGGACTGATTATCATCCACTTAATGAGAGGCTAAGATTTAGTTATCACATAACTTCATCATTTTAAGGACCTAATAATTTAGAGGGTTTAACTTTAATGTGTGACATATGAAAGAGAACACATGAACCATAATCAAGAATCCTTCCACTAACTTGTAGAAGGGTTCATGAACAACTGGTCCATGGGTACCTAAGATTAGTCATGACTGATCAACCTTAGGTGACATGGGCTAACTCGAATCAATAAGCTATCCAATCAATTTTGATCGACCACATTGGCCAGGTAAGTGAGATCATGAGATGGGTTCCACCATTAACCTTCTTGCCTTAGACACTAACCAAGTTGGCCAGGTAAAAGGTAGCCCCAAAGAACTATGATTAAATGACAAACTTACCTTAGACACCAATGGGTTTATCATATTTGATTAGACTAGCCTAAAGACTTGGGCTCACCACTGAGCCACAAATCAGGTCCATTGGACAGATCAATCTAACTAATTATAGAGATCTAAAAAGAAGGTAACCTAACTTAACTTTGATTATATTTAAATTCTCTTTCTAGTTCAATTACTCTAAACTTAGGTCTAACCAAATTAAGGACCTAATTCAAGCTAACCCATGACCCTTAAAGCTTATAAAAATGTCTTAAGATCTTTAAATCACATTCCTAAATCTCTTTGTCATTTAAGATAATTTAATTTCTTAATTAAATTTAATAAACTTTTAAATTGAAATAATTTTAATTAACATGTAAAATAAATTTTATAAAAAATTAAAATAGTTTATGATTATACCATCCAAAAAATAAGATTAAAATAGTTTTATTCTATATTCTCTTCACTTTTCTTCTTTATGGGTCATGATACAAGTGGCATCCCTACGCGCCATAGAAGATCCTATTGAATGAAAAGAAAGGGTTTTTAAACCCTACTTCTCTTCTATGACCGAATGGCCTAGTGAATCCACCCAATCTAAGTACTTGGCTCCCAACCAAATCAGCCTTTAAATAGCTACGCATTGTGCTCTCAGTAGTCTATTGCACTCTCTGAGTTGTGGGTAGTTAGGCATCACGCACCGAGGTACTACTAGTAGTGTTGGCCCAGATGACAACCCAAGAGGGGGGGGGTGAATTGGGTTCTTTAAAAATTAGCCTTTTAAATTATTTAGCTTGAGATGAATGAAGGCAAATGCAAAGTAAATATAAATTGCAGTGAATAAAACAGAGATAGAGAAAGAGACAATAGATCACGGCAAACACAAAGAGATTTTATAGTGGTTCGGTGTATCCAACACCTACGTCCACTCCCAAGATTCACTTGGGTCCACACTATAATCACCCTAGATTACAGCAGAGTTGTTTTACAAGCTCACAACTCAAACTTGTTGTTTTCCCGGGCGCACAACGAACCCAGCTGGTTTTCAAGGGCTCACCAGCACAAAAACCCTAAACCCAAGCTTAACCAAGCTTGAACTGAGGTAAGACTACCTCCTCTAGTTCAATCCCCCAGATTGAGCTAGACACAAAGAATAGAAATATTGTTTGTTTAGTTACAAGGCTCCTTAATGAGCAGATAAACAAATGTAAGAATAGAGTTTAGATAAGCCTGATTTGCAGTTGGTTGGCTTTGAGCTTTTCTTCTTTTCTTCAACTCCTTTGAAGTGTAGAACCAGGCCTCAGCTTGGATTCTTCACGGAAGATGTGTTGGAGTTGATTTGGGCTTTCCCTCTTTTCTTTGAGTGTTGAAAATCTCTTGAGATACTCTTGAATAGCACTTGGATTTTCTTCAGAAGCTTCCTTGGATTTGAGCTTGAACACAGAAGGAACTTCCTTTGATTTCACACTCTTTCTTTCACTCTATTTTGAATCACGGATTTTTTCAACTGAAGCTCTGTTTTTCGATTTTTCTCTTCTTTTTCTTTGAAATAAATATCTCTCTATTCGTCTCTTTTGATTTGAAAACAGCTTCTCTATTTATAGATTCTGCAAGAATATAGCCGTTAGAGACAAAGAAAAATAGCCGTTAATCAAAAATCTTACCGTTGGAGCTGAGTTGGCATCCGTAAAAATTCGCCCAGATTTGCTGGAGTCGACTCATGCTTTTCCCGAGTCGGCTCGAGCTCGTGATACTAAAATAGAAATGTTTAGAAGGTCATGGGGTCGACTCACCAAAAGTAAAGTGTCGACTCCTGAAAGTCGGGGGTCGACTCATGAAAAGTTGGGGTCGACTCGCGAAGTGCTCAGAAAAACACACTTCTGGTGTCTGAGCGGAGTCGACTCGCACAGTCATGGAGTCGGCTCGACAAAATCGGGGGTCGACTCGTGAAATTACGTGGGTCGACTCGAGACAGATAGACATTTCTGTTCTCTGAGGGGAGTCGACTCTGAAACTCAAGAGTCGGCTCCGGAACGTATCAAAAATCAGAAACTTTTCTGATTGACTTTAAAATCGTTCCAGATTCATTTTAATTCATTGTTTTGACTTGAATTCAATAAAATTGACATTAAGAATTAATTCAAGAAGTATTCCAAAAACTCATTGATTAATCTATGAATTATAAAATTTCTTTTTGAAAGCTTAAACATTGAGCTTAAAGTTACTTTCAAAATGATTAATGTCAAACTTTAACATTCTCATTGATTGTTCAAAATAAATTCATTGCACATGTAAATAAACTCATTGCATCTTTTATCATACTCATGGCTTTTAGTAATCATCAAAATCAAAAGGATTGGGGCATATAATTTTTCAATAATCTTCCAACAATCTCCCCTTTTTGATGATGACAAAAACATTGAGTTTATGCATGATTGATTTGTGAATTTATTTTGATTTCATAAATAGGCTTAGGCTCCCCCTGAATGAGGTAGCTCCCCCTATGAAACTTAATCATTCAATTATTATCTCATTGATTAATTTGATTTTCTCATATGCATATTCAATCATAAAACTATAAAACTCTCCCCCTTTTTTGTTATCAACAAAAAGGTAGAGAAGCATAAACATTCATTCATTCGTTGATAGAAAGAAATACATTGAGTAACCAAAATTGACATTTCATTTCATCAAGGAGTCTAATACATCAAAATGTCTAATACATTGATATCAAAATGTAAACATAACAATAATTTCAATACATAGCAAGGATTGAGAATCTAATACATTAGAAATGAGTTCTAACAATCCTAGTCAAATGATCAATTATGTTCTTCATTCCATCTGATTGGATTTTTACATAGTCTTTTAGCCTTTCATCTACAAAGGTGCAAGCAGTCAAAATCTTGTCTTGAAGCTCCGCATTGCACTTAGAGTAGGTTTCGCCATCTCCGCAAATATCTTTAAGTTCTTCAAAAATATTTTTGAGATCTCCACTTAAAGACTTTGAAGAGGTGCTGAGAGTAGACTCAATTTTAGTGATTCTTTCATCCAATGAATATAGAGTCTCCTTTAGGTTCATGAACTTATTTCAAACTCAGACTTTAATTTTTCTGACTGATCATCTAAAAGTCCTTTGAGTTGCTTTAATTGTAGATCTGAGAAGCCAGCAGAGAGGATGAAGCTTGATCAAATGATTGAGCGGGTGTAGGAGCAGGTGCCGAAGTAGGAGGGCTCGGAGG
>UESW01002382.1:96924-164830 GCA_900491605.1 Calamus simplicifolius | reverse complement strand
CGCAATTTAGCGACGCAATTTTGCGTCGCTAAATTTGCGTCGCAATTTCAGTATTTTCTTGTAGTGGTTCTTGAATGTTGAATTGGATTCTTTGTTAGATTAATTGCACTTGTATTATCACATCTTATGGGTGTTTTATCAAGTGTGATACCATAGTCTTCAAGTTGTCGCTTAATCCATAGGATTTGCGCACAGCAACTTCCAGCTGCTACATATTCAGCTTCAGTAGTTGATAATGCAACTGAATTTTGCTTTTTGCTAAACCATGTGATTAAGTTACTTCCTAAGAATTGGCATGCACCACTTGTGCTTTTTCTATCTAATTTACATCCAGCATAATCAGAATCTGAATATGCAATTAGGTTTAATGTGGAGTCTCTAGAATACCATAAACCTACATTTTTAGTTCCATTTAGATATCTTAAAATTCTTTTAACAGCTATTAAATGTGATTCTTTAGGTTCAGATTGAAATCTAGCACATAAACATACTGAAAACATGATATCTGGTCTACTTGCTGTTAAATAAAGAAGGGATCCGATTATACCTCGATAATACTTTTGATCAACCTTTTACCTTCTTCATCTTTGTCCAGCTTGCATGAAGGACTCATTGGAGTTCCGAGGGGTTTCATTGTTTCCATACCAAACTTTTTGAGTAGTTCTCTTGTGTATTTGGTTTGGTTGATAAAGATTCCCTCTTTGCTTTGTTTGATCTGGAGTCCAAGGAAGAAGTTGAGTTCTCCCATCATGCTCATCTCGAATTCTCCCTGCATCAACTTTGCAAATTCTTGACAAAGAGAATCGTTAGTAGCACCAAAAATAATGTCATCTACGTATATTTGTACTACAAGTAAATCTTTACCTTTTCTTTTCAAAAACAAAGTTTTATCAACATTTCCTCTTGTAAAATCATTTTCTATTAAGAATTTACTTAACCTATCATACCAAGCTCTAGGTGCTTGTTTCAAACCATATAAAGCTTTGTGCAATTTAAAAACGTGATTTGAAAATTCGTGATCTTCAAAACCTGGTGGTTGTTCTACATAAACTTCTTCATTAATAAATCCATTTAAAAATGCGCTTTTTACATCCATTTGAAATAAGTTAATGTTCATATGACATGCAAATGCAAGTAATAGCCTAATGGCTTCTAATCTAGCTACAGGTGCAAAGGTTTCATCAAAATCAATACCTTCTTCTTGATTATATCCTTTAGCAACCAATCTAGCTTTGTTTCTAATTACTATGCCATTTTCATCTAGTTTATTTCTATAAATCCATTTTGATCCTATTACTGAATGATTTTTAGGTCTTTCAACTAAGGTCCAAACATTATTTCTTGTAAATTGATTTAGTTCTTCTTGCATTGCTAACATCCAATTATTATCTTTTTCAGCTTCTTCTATAGTTTTAGGTTCAATTTGTGATACAAATGCAAGATGATTACTAATATTTCTCATGTATGATCTAGTTCTTATTCCTTGAGATGGATCGCCTATAATCAATTCCTTAGGATGACTATGAGCATATCTCCAGTCTCTTGGAAGATCTACATCATTATGATTATTGATCATCGTCCTTATGTGAATCATCATCTTTAGCCTCTTGTTCATGATCAGAAGATACTTCAATATTAAGTTTTTCAAGATCTTTTTCAATTATGTTTGTATCTTCCTCATCATCAATTTTCAGATCCAGTTGCTAAAGATTCATCAAAAACTACATGAATGGATTCTTCAACTACTAAGGTTTTCTTGTTAAAGATTCTATATGCCTTACTAGTTGTTGAATAACCTAGAAAATTCCTTCATCAGATTTAGCATCAAATTTTCCTAAGTTGTTTTTACCATTATTATGAATGAAACATTTACATCCAAATGCATGAAAGTATTTTATATTTGGTTTTCTTTCATTCCATAATTCATAAGGTGTTTTCTTTAATATTGGTCTTATTAAAGCTCTATTTAAGATGTAACATGCTGTGTTAATTGCTTCCGCCCAAAAATACTTTGGTAAGTTGCTTTCACATAGCATGGTACGGGCCATGTCTTCTAGAGTCCTATTTTTTCTTTCAACTACACCATTTTGTTGTGGAGTCCTAGGGGCTGAAAAATTATGATTAATTCCATTTTCAGTGCAAAAACTTTCAAATAAGTGATTTTCAAATTCTGTTCCATGATCACTTCTTAGAGATACTATGGTAGTGTTTTTCTCATTTGTGACTTTCTTGAAGAATTTCAGGAATATCGAGAAAGTCTCATCTTTGTGAGCTAAAAACATTACCCAAGTATATCTAGAGTAATCATCTACAATCACTAGACCATATTTCTTTCCTCCTAGACTTGTGGTTCTAGTTGGTCCAAAAAGGTCCATGTGAAGTAGCTCTAGGCCCTAGAAGTTGAAACAATGTTTTTAGATTTAAAAGAACTTCTAGTTTGTTTTCCAAATTGACATGCATCACATATTTTATTATTTTCAAAATCTAATTTAGGTAAACCTTTAACTAAATCCATTTTAATTAGTTTTGAAATAAGGTGTGTGCTTGCATGACCTAATCTACGATGCCACAACCAACCAATTTCATTTATGTTAGCATTGTCAGCAATTAAGCAATGATTACTCAAGATAATTTTCTAAGTCAACTAGTAACATTGCCATGTCTATAACCAGTAAAACAATGCTATCATCAATAGAATTAGTTACAGTGCATAAGAAGATTTAAATGAAACATTAAAATTTTTATCACATAATTGACTTATACTAATTAATTATGCTTTAAACCATCAACATAAAGTACATTATCAATAAATATAGATGGAGTTATGCGAACTTTACCAAGGCCCATAATTTGACCTTTACCGTTGTCGCCAAACGTCACAACTCCACCTTTCTTTTCTTCTAGGGTGATGAATTCATCTTTGTCACCCGTCATATGTCTTGAGCAGCCACTATCAAGATACCACTTTTTCTTTGATCTTTTGGCTACAAGACATTCCTGCAATATAATCAAACTTTATGTTTAGGTACCCAAGCTTTCTTGGGTCCTTCATGGTTAGTAGCAACAAAAATTGTTCCTTTCGGAACCCATATTTTCTTAGCTTTAATATTTAACTTGTTATTATTTAACGTTTTGCATTCAAAGATTTGTGACCTTTTTCATTACATTTAAAACAAGTTATATTACTTTGGTTGCTTTTACAAAAATATTCTTTAGAGATTTTTGTTTCTTAAAGTGTTATATCCTAAACCAGCTTTGTCAAAAAGCTTTTTGACTATCTAATCATGTTAATTTAATTTGAACTTAAGTAAACTTATCAACTATGTTTTATGTTTTTCAACCTCTTTCTTTAGTTTTCTTTTTCATTAGATTAATTCTTAACTTCTTTAAGTTAATTCATTTTACTTTTCTAATAAATTATTTCATTTTTCAAAAACTTATATTTCTTTTTCAAAATTTAAAATCAATCATAAGTTCATTGAAAGCCTCAAACATTTCATCAAATGTAAATTCATCATTTGGTTTTCGAAACTTACCTCATTGTCGTTGTCGTCGTCGTTGGCCATGAAGCATATTTGGCAACTTCCTTTTGTTCTTCTTCTTCGGAAGGAAGATTCTCAGACCCATGTTGCCATATAAGCTTTCTTCTTTTTTTTGTAGGCCTTTTTCAGCAAAGGACAATCATATCTAAAGTGCCCTGGCTTTTACACTCATAACATACTAAGGGCTCTTTCTCTTTTTCTTTCTCCTTGTCCTTTTTTTATCCTTTTCTCCTTCAACTTGCTCCAAATTTCTTTTTGTGAAGGGCTTTCTCCTCATAAACTTTTGAATTTTTTGCCAAGAGAGCAGTTTCCTCATCATCTTCATCATTATTCACTGCTGCTCTCTTCCATTTCTGCAGCTTTGAGGGCAAGATTTTCTTCTTTTTGTTTCCTCCTCAACATGCTGCTTCATTGTCAGCTCGTGGGTCATTAAGGGATCCTAGAAGCTCCTCTAAAGGTAGTGCATTGAGGTCCTTTGCTTCTTGGATTGCAGTGACTTTTGCTTCCCACGATCTTGGTAGTGACCTAAGAATTTTACGCACAAGATCAGCATTAGTATAATTCTACCAAGACTTTTCAAACCATTCACAATATCAGTGAATCTAGTGAACATGCATGTGATGGTTTCAGTTTGTTCCATGTAAATAATTCATATTTATGAACCAAAATATTTATTTTTGATTCCTTTACTTGGTTTGTTCCTTCATGAGTAATTTCCAACCTATCCCAAATTTCTTTTGCGGAATTACATGTTGAGATTCGGTTGAATTCATTAGATCTAAGGAACAATATAAAATATTAATGGCTTTAGCATTTAAGTGTGCCATTCTCCTATCATTATCATTCCAATCCCTTTCGGGCTTAGGAACAATAGTGCCATCAATAAGTGTGTGGGTGTACTAGGTCCATTAATTATAACACCCCAAAGCTCATAATCAGAAGCTTGAATGAATATCCTCATTCTAGCTTTCCAATAAGAATAGTTTGAGCCATTAAAAAGTGGAGGTCTATTCGTAGAATGACCTTCAGCAAAACTTGAACCAACTTTGTGTTGCCATATGGATCTTTAGCCCTTGATCGTGAGATCAAATTCTAAATGAGCACTTGCTCTGATACCAATTGTTGGCCCAGATGGCAACCCAAGGGGGGGGGGTGAATTGGGTTCTTAAAAATTTAAGCCTTTTTAAATTTATTTAGTTAGCAGATGAATGAAGGCAAATGCAATAAATATAAAGCAAATAAAGAGAGATAGAGATAGAGAAATAGCACGGCAAACACAAGAATTTTATAGTGGTTCGGTGCAACCAACACCTACGTCCACTCCCAAGATTCACTTGGGTCCACACTATAATCTCTCTAGATTACAGCCGAGTTGTTTTACAAGCTCACAACTCAAACTTGTTGTTTTCCGGGTGCACAACGAACCCAGCTGGTTTTCAAGGGCTCACCAGCACAAAAACCCTAAACCCAAGCTTAACCAAGCTTGAACTGAGGTAAGACTACCTCCTCTAGTTCAATCCCCCAGATTGAACTAGACACAAAAATAAAATATTGTTTGTTTAGTTACAAGGCTCCTTAATGAGCATAAATAAATGTAAAATAGGTTTAGAAAAGCCTGATTTGCAGATGGTTGGCTTTGGCTTTTCTTCTTTTCTTCAACTCCTCTTGAAGTGTTGAATCAGGCCTCAGCTTGGATTCTTCACGAAGATGTTTGGAGTTGAGATGAAGCTTTCCCTCTTTTCTTGAGTGTTGAAAATCCTTGAGATCTTTGAAAGCTTTGGATTTTCTTCTGACTTCTTGGATTTGAGCTTGAACACAGACGAACTTCCTTTGATTTCACTCCTTTTTTCACTCTATTTTGAATAGGATTTTTTCAATGAAGCTCTGTTTTTCTTTTTCTCTTCTTTTTCTTTGAAATTCTCTCTATTCGTTCTTTTGATTTGAAAAGAGCTCTCTATTTATAGATTCTGCAAGAATATAGCCGTTAGAGACAAAGAAAAATAGCCGTTAATCAAAAATCTTACCGTTGGAGCTGAGTTGGCATCCGTAAAAATCTCGCCCAGATTTGCTGGAGTCGACTCATGCTTTTCCGAGTCGGCTCGTGATACTAAAAATAGAAATGTTTAGAAGGTCATGAGGTCGACTCACCAAAAGTAAAGTGTCGACTCCTGAAAGTCGGGGGTCGACTCATGAAAAGTTGGGGTCGACTCGCGAAGTGCTCAGAAAAACATACTTCTGGTGTCTGAGCGGAGTCGACTCGCACAGTCATGGAGTCGGCTCGACAAATCGGGGGTCGACTCTGAAATTACGTGGGTCGACTCGAGACAGATAGACATTTCTGTTCTCTGAGGGGAGTCGACTCTGAAACTCATGAGTCGGCTCCGGAACGTATCAAAAATCAGAAAGTTTTCTGATTGACTTTAAAATCATTCCAATTCATTTTAAATCATTGTTTGACTTGAATTCAATAAAATTGACATTAAGAATTAATTCAAGAAGTATTCCAAAAACTCATTGATTAATCTATGAATTATAAAATTTCTTTTTGAAAGCTTAAACATTGAGCTTAAAGTTACTTTCAAAATGATTAATGTCAAACTTTAACATTCTCATTGATTGTTCAAAATAAATTCATTGCACATGTAAATAAACTCATTGCATCTTTTATCATACTCATGGCTTTTAGTAATCATCAAAATCAACAGGATTGGGGCATATAATTTTTCAATAATCTTCCAACAAGTAGCCTCCCTCACTGGTGCATCCCTGATATTCCTACCAGATGCTTATTAGGTACAATGATCTGGGGTACCACCAGTAGCCTCGTCCATTGGACCATCCCAGAGTAGAGCATGATAGAAACTAAGAGCATAACTATGCTTTGATACCATTGTTAGTTAATTTATTAGTAGGCTACAGGTATGCATTTTAAAATTTTTAAAATACAAATGTAATATAAGCAATAAAATATTGGATCTAATCCAATATCAGCCTACAACATGATCATGATATGAAAATTATGTATAAAGGTGTAAAAGAAAATTACCTAGATCAAATCTATATAAATATAAATAGCATATTACATCTATATATATGGCCTAGTGCCTTAGATCATATCTAAGTCACTAGTAACTTTAAAATCCCTTACCTTCGGATGCTTAATGACTCTCGCAGCAATGGAAGGCAGTGGTAGGTAGTGCTTCTGTGAGCAACACAAAGGTGTATGGCCTCTATAGATGATCGACATTGGGGTTCTGGTCCTGACCAGTTTCTTTGGAGTGCTAACTCCTCTCAAAGGCTTCGACGACTAGATTCCTTCTCTTTCAACACCAGGGTCTCTTGGAGTTGTAAAAGAACTTGAAGGATCGATTTCGGTAGAGAAGATCTCTAGGAGAAAACCTTTTAGACCTGGCTTTATAATCAGAATCCCTTTCATCCTAAAAACCCTTCATCTCCTCATCTTTTTCTTTTTTCAACATTTCAACCAAAAACGTCTCTTTTTAATGTCAATCACCAGTTCCATACAATGAAAACCGTGGAAAGAAAAGGGGTGAAAGATAAGAAAGAAATACTTTCTCTTTATTTTCATCTAAAAGTTACCCCTTTTAATTCCCATCATCAGCCCCATAAAAATGGAAGCCATAGAGAGAAAAGGGAAGGAAGATAAGGAATGGAGGGTAATTAGGGAAAGGTTATTAACATCCCTTTTAAATTCTAATTTAAAATTTGAATTCAAAATTTAAATTCAAACTTGAATTTAAAAATTAGCTTAAAATTTAAATTCATAATTTGAACTCAAATGGGTAACGGTATTAACATTAGGCTCAATTGAACCTAAATTGAGCCCAAACCAAATCCCATTTGATTTGATCCAGATTTTCATAGCTTAATCAAATTAAGCTAGCCAGCAATCATATTGCCAATTTAATCCTTCAATTAATCACTAACATTTAGTTTCTCAATCATTAAGTCATGTAGAAATCCATATGATATGTGACCCCATAGGTTCGAATAGTAAGCTGGTAGTACTAGAACACTTCTAATATCAATCGAAGTCGCCATTAGTAATAACACCCGACGTCCGAATATGCCGAAGGTTGTAGAGTAACAATCTAGAACCTCTGGCATATGTTTACTATATAATACATCCCTTTGACTCCCAATGCTCAGGATGACTTAGGATTTAATTGCCAATGCTTAATCAGCTCATCCATAAAGTGTGTTAACTTCACAAGTCCTGTGACTTCTCACAAGGACTACCTTAGCCAAGGTTTTGGTAAATTGAAACACAATGAGACATTCACTTCAAACTATTTGGAGGGGTTAATTCCATCTTGATCCACTCACTGCTCCATAAGTACTTGACTGCACCCAGAAACCTTCTATCACTGGATTAGAAATTCAGATAGTCTGGCACCAAAGTACATTAGGTTGCTTGCTAGCTATCATGGTAATCTCAAGTCAAAGGGATACTTATACCCATATCCTTTGCGAACGCCTCTTGGCAGAAGAGCATTTCATAGATTGGTCACGTTCATTGAGATGTCATATACCTCACCTGCATGTTATACTAGTGTCACTATACTCCTTGGTAAAGAGGATAACCAAACCATATGACATACAATGACCTATACTTGATACATAGTTGTCCTATAACTACGTATCATTTGGTCACGACCATTTTAAGAACCACTCAATAAATCCTTTCTTTATTGAATCAATTATAGTTCTAAGGATTTCATCACAAAAGAATTCATTTCAGGAAGATGCAATATGATGAACCCCCAAATAAATATTTTATTGATCAATAATTCATATATATTTACAACTTGCACAACAATCTACAAGTTAGTTGATTGGTTTTGAACACAATTCTCAACAGTGAGATCGAAGATGATGACTGAGATCACAAACATTCGGTGGGAACAATGAGAGAAGCGCGTTCATTATGAACAACAATTGCAAGAGATGCGGCAATTGATTATGTAAATGTTGCAGTTGACACAGTTTTCTGGTCCACCTCCAACTCTAGATGACCCTCCCTTCAACTGATCAGCGTTGATATTTCTAGATTTTGTTATATTTTATGAGCATTTTATGTATGTGCTACTCTTTTTGGATTTACATGCTACTGGTTTATATTATAAATATTTTAATTTTATATATTTTAATTTTATTTTCAATGAAATATTATGTTTGTAAATATGTCTCTTATTTTAATTTAATATTATTTGAGCAGGTTATTAAAAAAATTATTTAAAATTTATTAAAATGAGTAGGTTAATAAAAATTAGTGATACCTTTATGGCATTGCTAATTAGGTAGCTAATTAGCAACATCAAGTTGGCATCGCTAATTAGCTACCTAATTAGCAACACCTTTATGGTGTCGCTAACTGCATCACTAATTAGCGATGAATCATCTCAGTATCGCTAATTTCAGCAGCGACAAACAATTTAGTGACGGATTTTGTTGTGTCAATTGGGTTAGCGATGATTTTTTTTTGATTAGCGATGCCAAAATGATATCACTAATTCTAAAAAATTTTATAGTGATAGTCTGTTTTTCATTTGCAGGCGACTGAGTTTGGCTCTATATGGAGTAAAAATAATAATAATATTATCTATTTGCTTTTTATCTCTGTATTTTTAGAATTGTTCTTGATTTTACTCTCCTTGTCTTTGTGCATCTTAAAATGTACCTTATCGGTGTCAGTACCCCTTCGTCATAAATTTTCCTTTTCAGTGACCTTGTCTTTCTTTTTCATCTACCAACAAAAAAAAAAAGAAAAAAGAATATTCATCATTCTAGGAACTTTTGTAAGATTCCAACGTTCTTTGAAAAATCTGACTCTTGAAAAGATTTGAAAGCTTTAGCTTACCCTAGGAAATTCAAGCATCGATGACAAAAAGTTCCTACTTTTCAGTTATATTGAAACTTTTAGCCCTTTTTAATTAAACATCAACATCTCGTTCTGAAGAATCTCAACTCCTAAAGGAAATGATTTACTTTAGAATGAAAAAAAAAAAAAAGCTTTAATATTATATTGTTCAGGCAAAAGAAACTTTGTCGGCCAACTCACACCGGCGTCCTCCCCAGCGTTCCAAGAATGCCTCTAGAAACGAAGTGTTTGGTCATCCGACAATCATTTTCTTTCGATCTAGATCTCACTTTAATTAAGTGCTTTGCAGATCAAATGATTTAACATCAAAAGTAGAACCTACTTTTGATGGGAAGGGAAGGCCGCCACCTTTTCTCTGTCGGTAATGCGTCACTCAAGAAACTATGAGAACTTCATTGGCTCGGTGGCACTGAGTTCAGAATTCAAGTTGTTAACAGCTAAAGTTGTCCTGATTTTGCTATTTCGCATGCATTAATTCAACTAAGTGGTCTGCTTTTGCTCCTTCACATGCACTCCACAGGAAAAGCAAAGCATTCATAAGCATAAAATTAGGCCACCTCTGTCAAATATTAATTCTATATGTTAGAATTTTTTCAATATACGAACTAGTATAGTTAGTATCCAAATTAATTAAATTTTAAATTAATAAAATATTTTATAAGCTTACTATAGCTTGTGATGGTTCACCTTAGAGCAGGATAGATTTATATAAAATGTGGGTCTTATATTTGCAACCCATAATAAGTAGGACATGCATGCTAAAATTTTACTCTTACAAGAAGAGGTCCTTATCTTCACCCTATAAATATTAGTGTAGCTCAATTGAATTATAATACTTTTGCTGCCCATAAAGCAAAGAAAAGTATTCTCTTATTACATACATGCAAAATTCTAATGTGGTTTTGCATTGCAGAAAGGTATGGATAAAGCGGTGAATCTATGTATGATTCATTTTATATTATACAAGCATATATTCTTATGTTATTAAGATTATTAATCTTATTTTGGATATGTTGAATCCATATTTTTCAATTGGTATTAGAACTGTGTTATAATCTCATACATAAGTTGTGTGTATATGAAAATTGAATTTTGTTTTGATTTTATTTTTGATGAAAGAATAAATTTAATCTTCAACCGTTTGGATTATCATGCTAAGAATTATTAATCTATAATTTTTGATGGATTTCATATATGTGCTTTCTTTTTTTTTTGGATTTATATTTTGGAGAGAGAGAATATGATTGATTTTTTCTCTCAAAACCCTAGAAATTTATTTTTCATGAAAACCCAATGCTATAACTTGGATGGTTGATTATTTCTTAGAAATTTCAGTTTATTATTAGTTTATGATATTTGGAGGAAGAGAGAAACACCCCTTGTTTTCATGAAAAAACTGGGAAATCCAACCTTCAAAATTCTCCTAGTTATGTTTTCCTCATTATTTTTGGCTATTCTCAACTTATCCCTAGTTTATCCTATTTATACCCCAATTATTCGGGCCCCTTTTCTCCTTGCTTTTCTTGATGCCCTATTTTGGGCGACCTTGTGCCCATTGGCCATCACCTAAGGTGTTCAATCTTAGCTAGGAGGCTGACTAATGGCTGTCGATCGGAGGTAAGGGCCGATTAGGAGGAAGCTTCGAAAGAAGGGGGTCAACCGCAAGCTGAGCAGTAGGGTGGTTGGTCTAAGTCAAAAAAACAAGGGGCATGTTCTCATCAAAAATAGGAGCCACTTTTCATTAGAAACTAGATGTGAGAGAGATCATTGTTGGATGCGGTGGTCATGGAGAACCTTAGATTGATGAGATAGGTCACCTGCATATATACCATTAGTAGCTTGATGTATACTCAAGTATGTGCATATTTTAATATTTCTTGTGCAATTAGTGTACTTTTAGAAATAATTAAGTGATCTTAAATTGGGTCATTGGAAGGCTTGCAAAGCACTAAAGATTGTAAGCTTATTTATAGGTAATCTGAACATCATAAGTTGATTGAATATTTTGATATTGAGAAGGCAAGCTGTCCAACTAATAACAAATCCATTTCTGGTTATGTATTTGTGATAGTAGAAGAAGCTATTTTATGAAAGAGTATTGGGAAAACACTTATAGTTACCTCAATGAAGACAGAGTAGTAGCATGTTGTGAGGTTACATATCAGGTTCTTTGGTTACCCAATTTTGTTTCAAGGTTTTATGTTAGAGGTCATAAGTATATTATAGTTGATCCACTAACTAAAAACTTAGTTCCCAAAGTTCTTCACAAATATGTAAGTTATATGCGAGTGGTTAAGTCTTTTAATGTTTTAGGTTAGTGGGAGTTTATATTATTGTAATAGTTGAAACTATGTGACTTATATCTAAATTATTCTCGAGAATATTATGCATTATTGTTCATGCCATATATTGTAATTATGCACAATTTATGTTTATTTATGGTTTTTTTTGGCATTTGTGATATGAGACATTTTGACTCAGTGTCTATGAGCTCTGTATGAAACAATGCATCTTGAATGAATGTTTAGACCATTTGGTGGTTTGCAAGTTAATCACATTTTATCATGCATCCTATATACCATACATTTGTACTTTATTGCTTGGTCACAAGACTATTTATATTTTGACATGTTATCTCTTTCAAACATGATATTTTACAGTGTTTGGTACTTATAATCTCATTTTAGACCAATTTTCTTATAAAGGTACTTACTTGCATTTGACATTCTCTATTGTAGCCATATTCCATGTTATTTAATCTAGAAAAATATTTTTTCTTAAAATTATGACATATGTTGTCTAAGTGGGAGATTATTAGAAGTTTTTCAATACGTAAACTACCGTAATCATTATCTAGATTAATTGAATATCGAATTAATAGAGTATTTTGTTAGCCCATTATGGTTTATAATCATTGTTTGTATTATTAGGCTATTTAGTGCACCTTACAACAATATGGGTTTATATAAAATATGGGCCTTATGAATTTTCAGCCTATAATGGGTGGGACATGCATTTTAAAGTTTTATTGTCACAAGAAGGGATCCATACCCTCACCCTACAAATATTATGGTAGCTCCATTAAGCTGTAATACTTTTGTTGTCTATAGGATAAAGGAAGTACTCTCCTATTACATACACATACAAAATCTTAATGAGATTTTGCATTACAGGGGTATATGGATATAGTAATGAATCTATGTATGATTTATTTTATGTTACAGGCACAAATATTCATAATATTGATATTATTGATTTTGTTTTAGATTTGTTGAATCTAGATTTTTTTATTATTACATGAATTGGATATGAAAAAAAATGTAATTAATCAAACATATTCAAAATGATATCCCATAGTGTATGTTATTTGCAGATGATATAGTGTTGATTGATGAAATTAAATCTGAAGTAAATGCTAAGCTAAAGATTTGAAGAGAGGCTTTAGAATCTAACGATTTTAAAATTAGTGAAACTAAAACTGAATACATGAAATATAATTTTAGTGGAAGTAGAAATACAAATAAAGAAATAATAAATATTACAAGCCAAGAGATATTAAGAAGTAAAAAAATTAGGTATTTAGGATCAATTATCCAGCAAGAAGATGAAAAGATGTGAATCATAGAGTTAAAGCAGGATGGAGTAAGTGGAGAAGTGCTTCGAAAGTATTGTATGATCGATGCATCCCATTAAAATTAAAAAAATTTATAAAATCACTATTAGGCCAGCTATGCTATATGAAATAGAGTGTTGGGCAATATTAAAATAATATGTGTATAAATTAAGTGTAACAGAAATGCATATATTAGATGGATATGTGGTAAAACTTTAAAAGATAGAATTAGAAATAAACATATAAGAAAAATGATAGGAATAGTCCCAATTAAAGATAAAATAAGAGAAAATTGATTACAGTGATTTGGATATATACAATGTAAACCTTTAGATGCTCCAGTTAGAAAGAGTAATCTTTTAACAATCCATGATACGGATAGAGATAGGGGTAGATCTAAACTAATATGAACAAAATTAATTAAAAAAAATATAACTATTTATAATTTGAATATCGACTTGGTCCTGAATAAAGTAGAGTAAAGGAGTAGATTCATGTAGCTAACTCCATGTAGTTAGGAAAGGCTTAGATGAGTTGAGTTGAGTTGAGTACATGAATTGGATATGAGGCCTAGGTTGACAACGTGATTCAATCATTTGTAGACAACCTTCATCTACATTTTTGCACACATCTAGTAGTGTCAAGTAATATCAAGCTGATTAAGAATTTAGAATCACCTAGTTCTGTCTATCATTATTACTTCATAAAGTGGGTCTAATTTGCCAATAGATTCTAAAATAGCCAACATATTTTTACTAGTGTGTGGTAAGTTGTATCATTGGTTAGGCTTGCAGCTATCTCATTTGCTAATATGTCATGTAAAAAAAATCATGTAACATAAAATGTCACCCTTCGGTTGGATTCAATCTAAAACCCTAATCCTAATTGTTGCCTCATGGAATGGAGTGTCCCAAATGTTGGCATGAGTTTGGAGTTAATAATGTTAAGTGTACTTGATCTAGATTATCAAAAATTAGAATAGGTTTTATTTCTATTTTGATGGAAGAATAGGTCTGAAATTTGGAACAAGCAATAGATGATTATATTCCAAAAACCCAACTTAGGTGATTAATTTTTATCTTACCATATACCATCAAATGAGTTAGATGTCATGATGCATAGGGGTAGAGGTTTTAACATTTTAAGAGTACTATCCTTGTTCTTTAAACCAATTCTTATAGCTCAATAGCTCTATATATATATATATATATATATATATATATATATATATATATGTATGTATGTATGTATGTATGTATGTATGTATGTATGTATGTATGTAGGTAGGCTATAATGAGCTAAGTCTAGATCTAATCACTTCCTCCATCTTTGAATCCATACAATTCATAGATCCTAAAGATGAAAAAAGTGACAAAAGTATATGACTCTAAATTTCATATAGATTTAAGAATAGGAAAGATGATCGGATCTTTTATTTAGCTACATTCAAATATAATCAAGTCTACCTTTATATAAAGAGAGAGCTAAACTTGGTTACATTAATTAAACCCAAATTTGATCACCTTCCCCACTATTAAATTTATAAAGAACTCAAAACTAAAACGCCATACATTTACCATGATTTTCTACTTGAAAAAAAAACATTTATGAGATAGGATAATATAGTCCATTCCTCTACCATAAAAATATATCCTTGTGCTATTTTATCATATCTACTATATCATAAGTATTAGAATATAATGCAGTGATACTAAAATATGTTTCTATCGTAGAGATATGGACTGCATTATTTTATCTCATAAATATCTTTCTTTTTTTAAAACATGTAATGGTGATTAATATGTGGCTTTTTAGCTTTGAAATTCCTGTAAATTTAATGGTGAGGAGGTGAACAAATCTGAACATGACTACTTAAGAATGTAATAGCTTGGCAAAAGCATTAGCTGAGATGTAAGACATAAATACAGTGCCTTCATTATAAAAGGGTGTAACGATTAACCTTTGGATTCCAAAAGTCTAAATTAGAATAGCGCAAGTAATATCACTTGAGATTAAATATTTTGAAGTTTGATATTATGCGCGCGGGTAGAATTTTAAAAATTCAAGTTGACAAGGCATAGTAGGTCAACAATAATATGTCAGGTTAAACACATTCACCTTGTGGGTGCATAACACATTTCAATTCCACTTTTCGAGGCCACATTGACTTGAATGCAGCATAGCTATGCAAAAACGCAAGTGCCATGTGATGCATGCCATAGATAGGTTATGGATTCAATTAAATGAAGCCATGTGGTTTGACTAAGAAACTCCTTGCAGTGCACGGGTCAGAAGGACCACTGTATGCTTGGCCTGCATCACATGGTTCTCAGCTCCTATTATCCGATTTGCAGGTATTTAATTTCCCATGACTTTGCTGCACGTCAAATTATGATAGGTGGAATAAAAACAGATTGAGATTTACTCTGCTTCCAAAGTCCATGTTCCTTGGTCAAAATTGCATGGCCAATAACATTTAGCCACATATTTGGATCGTACGAAGTGCACTTCTTTCTGTGGACGCCTGCAAACTTGTCCTTTGGCCGACCCTATCCTATATCTGACAAGCAGACGGTCGGATCCTCATTAATTTCCGAGCCTCTAGAGTAGAGCGCGATTCAAACCGCGTCCCCGACCAAGCCCGCTATCCCCAACCGACCAAAATTCCCCCCCACCCCCACAACCGAACAGCCTCGGTCCCGGCAGTGGAACGCCATGCTCTATTTCCCAGACAACCACTGTTGAGCATGGCCATGGGCACAATAAGGCCCTCTCTCCCATTGACCAAATGCTCGCTAGTCCTCGCGGTTTACTTCCAAGAAGCTCAGAAGGGTCGACTCGGAGGCATGTCACGTTCCCAAACTTTTACCAAGGTCCTCCTCCTATACTACGCGCCCATGCCAGCGCAAATAGGTGTCCATTTATCCGTTGCGTTCCTTTTGACTCCATTATGGCCGCTGGTGGAGCACCACTCTCCGACGCAGGTGGTCAGTGGGGCGCTTCTCCGAAACCGGGGGCGCGCCATTCCCCTCATGGGCCCTCGCCCTGTCCCGGTCACCGCGGGCACGTCGCAGTCCCACGGAGGACCGCAGCATTCCAAGCGGCTTGCACACGGAAATCCCCAGACTTGGATAGTCAGTCTTATGTTCCTTTTTTTTCCCATGTGCGAGCCTATGACAGTACTGCTCTGAATGCTTCACATGGAAAGCACCCCATATTGCGGGTCCACATGGTAATTAAAGGTGTTCGATCGAGTGACGGGCTTCCTTATCTCAGGCACCGGAGCATCGGTGCCCAAGGCCGGGCAGGCTGGGGCCACGGTCGCCTCTCTGTCGCCCAGAGAAGCCAATTAGAGAGTATTGGTGGTATTAGCACAGTCTTAGACAAGGAGGTCCGGCATTTGGATTATCTCAAGACAAGCTATACAGCATTGTCTTAATTTGTTTACGAAATGGGTAACAAGCGTTTGCTTTTCCAAATTTTGCTGCTGGTGGAAGAGTTAAGCATCCTTTTGAGTTTAGGCAGGTGTGAATTGGAAACTCCATCAAGGCAGGCCCTAAGCCTGAGTAAAAAAAAGGCTAAAACGTTTCCGTGTGAATGTTGACTTAATCCTAAATAAAGTAGGATAAAGAAAGTGAATTCATTTAGCCGACCCTGTAGCTTGAAAAAAAAAGATTTAAATGAGTTGAGTTGAGTTGAGTTGAAAGGTGTGAATTGGGACTTAAGGTGGCTTTTGTCATGGTAGAAAAGGTTTAGACTGCTGTCTCGAGAGTCTGGCCAACCATCTCTTGTCTTTTCCTTGAGTATGAGATATCCTAGCTCGTCAATGGAGAGAAAATTTTGAACATGATATAGCCTATCAGTGTTGCATCTATTTCTTAATATCTTTACTCTTAAATCATGGTATACCGAACCATTCTAAATCGCACTATTTGGGAAGAGTTTGGAACTAAGATGGTTTGATATGGCCTTTCAATTCAGTAAGGAAGAAAATCAATCGAACCGAATGAATTGTTCATTTCAACCTAATTCAGAATGGTTCATAGCTTAGAAATTCTTGTTCTACTTGACCAATACACAATCGGTACGATTTGATACGTTCTACATTAAACTATATTGGTACGGTATTGATTTTTGGTATGATAAACTTCACTTTAAATAAATTACTAATTGAGAAAGTAAAAGCATGATGAAGGAAACAAATGATGGCTAATTATATATATCATTATAGTCAAAATCATGTTATAAGAGCAAAAGAGTGTCATTGTATAGTATTCTTGCCTCGAACATATGGTTTCCACATTTAGATCCCTAAATCCCAGGAGATTAAATGCGGATCATGAAGTATTCTTAGATAGTTTTTTATTTTCATTTCTTTTGAGCAGAAGTATTTTTGCCTAGTTGAATAAAAAATTTATAAAATATTTATACTAGGAACTTGAACCATAATCAATAAGTCCTAGTCATGTAGATATGTTGATTATTTGAATTAAGTTATTATCTTAATTTAGTGTACCCAAAAACTTGATGTTCTCTATCAATTATAGTTAAACATGGGCAATCAACTAGTAAGGTGAGCAATTTGGTTGGTCAAGTTAATTTTAGCTCATGCAACTTAGCCAGTAATCTTTTCTCTCTCTGAAAGAGACGAGGGAAAAAAAAAATCCTTATCAGGTCTCATAACTTAAAAAGGGAGAAGCTCAGTTTTGATGTAGAAACATCTTATTTAAAATATAATATAAAAATAAAAACTATAATGTGTATAAAATATATATCACTAGTATAGTTAATTGTGTTATATGTAGAAAAATGCACGAAATTAGCATGAAAACTTACATATATAGAAAATATATGACTTTCTTGTGGTTCTTAACTTAGCTGTCATCTAGAATTTGATCTATTTTTGGCTAAATATAAATTGCATAACTTTGCTATGCAAGGTTTTGTTATTATAGTAAACTATTCATAGAATATATCATGATTACCAAGAAGAGGTTGTGTTGGAAGAGAATTTTATTCTTTAGGATCATGTGATCTACCCACTTCTTGTCTCACTCATTTGCTTTCGTCTTTCGACCCTCTATAAAATTTATGAACCGATGACTTATCTCTCTATCAAAACATGTTATTAAGTATATGGTAAGAGTGTTATTCTAAGAAACACAATGCTTTCATATAAGAGCTAAGGCAATGTAATCTAATGTAAATGTAATAAAAATAAAGAGAATAGATATATTTAAAGCCTTTAACCCTCAAATATACAATGCTTCTAATAAATGAATCTATTTTCTGTAGAACTAATCATATACACAAGTTCATACATACATACAAATGCATGTACATATTTATTCTTGAAACCATAATAATATTATATACTAGCATAGCCTATGCTTTGCACCATTTAATCTTATATGAGTAAAGCAATAGTTATATATACTTTTTTTTTTCATATAGCTTGCACCTTGAACTAAGTATTGAATTTTCACAGTCATGAATTTTGATGATCTCATAGCTCACAGGCTCCAACTCGAGCTAACCCTATAGGCATCTTGCACTAATTCCCAAAATTAAAGACTACCAATGATCATATGCTGCTAACGATGTTTGGCCACCTTAATCTATAAGGCTGTGTGCATAAATGACTCACTAGAGCATGAGAGCTTTTCTTCTATTTGCATGACATTTTTTGAGAACATATATTTTTGTCTTACATATAAAGTATACAACTAGAATGTAGCCATATCAATATGTAACATTGTTACGGATTATATTTCTAAAATAAAAAGTAAATATATTTGATTCTGATTCATAGGGATTGTTATATATTGCAATTTTAAAATAAAAAGTAGATTGTATTTGTATAATAGGAAATAAATATATTTAATTTTGATTTATAGAGATTTTATGTATTTAGTTTTTCTTTCTAACATAGGATTTGTAGCTTGTATATATACCAAAGAGATTGATGAATAAAAATATACATAAATTACTTTCTTCTTCCTCTTGTTCAGAGTTCTAGTTATGTTTTATGGTATCAGAGCTTTCGGAACCGTGAGGTTTTAGGGTTTTCTTGAGTTTCTATTTTCAGTAATTTTTTTGTTCTCATTGCCTACACCTGAAAAAATGCCACTCATCGATCAACCTTCATTCAGAGTTTTGTTGCCAAAATCTAGTTCTTTTTCATTTGTTCTGCTCGCCTCAACATTCATAACAAAATTACTATATGTTTGGATTAGCATCTATTCGATATGGGATCTATTTTGGGACAGATTTAGATTATTTGGTTATTTTTAACTTTGTTGTAGTTTTGGCTCTATTATTTGATTGATTTTTGATAATATAGAGAAAAAAAAGTCCGTGTGTGAAATAATATAGATATATCAGCTCCTCACTAAAGTGGGCCTCAATATTTTAATATCAATAAGTTATGGTGTAATAATCAAGCTGCACTTCATATTACATCTAATCCAGTCTTTCATGAACGAACTAAGCATATTGAGATCGATTGTCATTTTATTCCTAAAAAGATTTAGCAAGGTTTAATTTCTACAAGATATGTGAAAACAGAAGATCAATTGGGAGATATCTTCACAAAGGCTCTAAATGGAGTTTGGATTGATTATCTTTGTAATAAGCTTGGCATGATAAACATTTATGCTCCAGCTTGAGGGAGAGTGTTACATATTATATTTCTAGAATAGAAAGTAAATATATTTGATTCTGATTCATAGGAATTATTACAGATTGCATTTTTAGAATATGAAGTAGATTACATTTGTATAATAGGAAGAAAATATATTTGATTCTGATTTATAAGGATTTGATGTCATTAGTTTTCCTTCCTAACATAGAATTTGTAGCTTGTATATATACCTAAGAGATTGATGAATAAAAATATATAGAAATTACTTTTTTCTTTCTCTTTTTCAGAGTTCTAGTTGTGTTTCAAACATCATAAATATAAATGACCTAAGTCAGTACGGTAGTACTTTCTATATTTGCATATCATTTTTTTTAGACCATTCTTTATTAGTATCTTATAAATTAAAGCTCTATTTGGGTACTGTTGCCGCCGGGATCCGTCCTCCGACTCGGGCGCGATCGATCCTCAGGGAGTGGGGTGCGGCGGACCTGCAAAACAGGAAGCCCACACGCGGAGGGACGCCGGGGATGGTCCTCCGCGGAAGGCCCTCCGACGCTCAAGTCAGTGAGGAAGGAATCGGCGATCAACCAGACAATGGGGAGGTGGATCTCTCCGGAAGACCTCTCCAGGGGGCGGCCAATCGGAGCTCTAGGAGGAGCAGAGCGCCGACGAGCTGCCGGAAGAGAGGAATGACTCCAGAGTTTTTGTGCGTCAAGAGTCGCGTACCTGAGGGAATCTGCCAATCTGATATTATAGACTGTCACCTGGGGACTTGAGCGTCTTCTGGAAGGTTCTGAGGTTGTTACGATACGGGGGTAGACAGAATCAGGCCGTTGTGGGGCCGTTAGAATCCACGCCTTGTCTGTTAAGGGATCGACGGCTGGGAGAGCTCCTTGATGTCTTGGGATCTGGGTGAGTAGACCTGAGGCGGTTACAATAGGTCTTAGGCCACGTCTCAACATGATTCCCTGCTTGAGCTCTCCCGCGTCAGGTTCCGCGGAGGTAGACGTCGGGGCGTGGATCGCTAGGTAGTAGCGGGCTACGGAAGCCCAGAAGAGGCCGAGCTACGGAAGCCCGGAAGAGGCCAAGCTACGGAAGCCCGGAGGAGGCTGAGCTACGGAAGCCCGGAGGAGGCCGAGCTACGGAAGCCCGGAGGAGCTACGGAAGCCCGGAGGAGGCCGAGCTACGGAAGCCCGGAAGAGGCCGAGCTAGGGAAGCCCGGAAGAGGCCGAGCTACGAAAGCCCGGAAGAGGCCGAGCTACGGAAGCCCGGAAGAGGCCGAGCTACGGAAGCCCGGAGGCCGAGCTACGGAAGACCGAGCTAGGAAGCCCGGAAGAGGCCGAGCTACGGAAGCCCGGAAGAGGCCGAGCTAGGGAAGCCTTCAGCCTTAGCCGCCTTGCACGGATATCAATGCAATGACGATTTTACCCCCCAACACATGCCCTCCACTCCCTAGTTCGAAGCGTAGGTTCGGGCGTAGGGAGTATAAGCTCAAGTGGCGCGTCCTGGATGGGACGTCTTGGCCCTAACAGCATGCAATGATGCCCTAATTAATGCGATAGGGCTATCGTACCTTCGGAGGTAAGGTTCCTCCACTAGCGACGGTTGAGATTGCGCCGTGCCGTGAATCCCGATCGATATGGGGGTTTGTCGAGGCGATTCCGGACGCCTCGAATGGGACGTCCCGCCTCCCTAGGGCGGTTCCTTGGCGGAGAAGCGAAGTGACAGCCGCCTATATATATACACTTACGCATGCGGCGTCTTCTCGCCTTGTTTTCAGAAGAGTATTGGTCTTCTATCCTCTCCAGCGTTCATCGTTTTCGCCCAGGATTTTCCTCAACCGAGATGGCGATGAGCCCTGAAGACGTGGCCTCAGAAATCGTTGCTGAGGATTTGGGGAGGATTCACCAGAGGTATGGTCTGCCCCTGGATGTAGTTTTGCGGGTGCCGGGACTTGAAGATAGGGTTACCCGGGGATTAGAGTCTGGAGTCTTTATCTATGAGGATAGTTTTAAGGCGGGTCTTCGTTTTCCTCTCCATCCCTTGGTGAAGGAGATCATGACCCACTACAACATCTGTCCATCGATGGTGGCTCCAAATAGTTGGCGGAATATCGTCGGATTTATTTCGATGTGTCACCAGATCCAAATCGTTGCAACTCTCCCCCTTTTCCGCACCTGTTACCACCTGACTCCCGGGAGGAAATCGGAGTGGACCTCCATCGGGCCCCGGAGGTCTTTTAATGTCATTGCGGATAAGCCTTCTTCCATCAAGGGGTGGAAGAGCCGATTTGTGATTGCGGAGGGGAACATCGGTTCCGATTTCCCTCGACGATGGGGGAAGTTGCGAGGGATGCGGAGACGCATCCGGCCTTATCGGCGCAGGAGGAGAGGGACCTGGACGTCCTTCGTAATGGACAGGTATTTTCGGCTAACGACCTGTTATCGGAGGGGGCCCTCTTCGCAGCCGGGCTCAGCCCTCTGGATCCACAAGGTGAGTTCCTTTTTGCGCTGTGTATTTTCTCGATTACCATGCTTGAGTCTGAGAATGTAAACTCCGGTTTGACAGCCACGAGGTTGGCATTGTCGAGCCTCTCCAAGAGGAAGAGGGGGAAGCGCCCAGGGGAAGGTAGCGGCGCGGACAGCGGCCGCCTGAGAAAAGGGCTCATAAATCCGCAAGGAGCCCGCCGGGCGCTGGAGCAGTCGCTACAAAGGCGCGGGGGCGAAGGAGGATCCGGGGAGGGCGGCCGTGGCGCCCGAACCTCTCGTGTTGGAGATTTCAGACAGTTCGGATGAAGCTCCGCTGGCTCGTCCGACCGCGTCCCCCTTGAAAGAGGAACCTGCGACGGGTCCAGTGGAGGCGGTCGTAGCAAAGGGGTCTATTGTCCCCGCGGATTGTCACTGGCTCCAGCGGGAGAGGGGGAGGAGACAGCCACAGCGGAGGAAGTTCGGGAGGAGCCCCTGCTTGGCCTATCCGCTGGGGAGTCTGGCAGCAGCGAGGTCGGGCCGCCTTCGATGGGTCAAGAGGCGGTTCAGACCGAGACCTCGGGGGAGCCCGCGGAGGGGGCGCAGGTGGTGGCGACTGGAGAGGATGCATCGGTGGAGGGAGCACAACAAAGTGGGGGTCCCACGATCGGGGCCCCCTCGAAGAAGATTTTGGGGAGGCTGGCGCTTGGGCTGGCCGAGCTATCTGAAGAGGCTCAAGCCAGGGCCCTGATGGAGGAGGCTGGGAGGCTGAAGGCTACTCAGCTGGGGGTCGTCCAGGCCGGTCCCTCAGGCGGGGCCGGTCAACCCAGCAGTTCGGAGATTAACATTGATGAGGCGTTTTCCGCCATGATAAGGTCGGTCTGCATCCGGGTGCGGATCCATCGACGGACAAGTTTGCCGACCTGGGATTGGTCGATGCTGCGTTCGGGCAGCAAGGTGTAGCTGAGGGTATTCATCTCCTTCCCGCCATAGATAACACAACTTTGATGAAGATGACCCGGGACTACGCTTCGAAGGTGAGCCATTTTTTCAGCGTGACAGATGTTTCTCGATGGACTCCATTGTGGCGCTTACTCAGTTTTTGCCTTTGCAGGGCGTTTTGCTTTCCCGGGCGATTTGCTGGCGTCTGAGTTTGGCGACGGGGGCCAGCGTCCAGGCCCGGAGGGAGAATGTCGAGCTCCAGTCGCGGCTGAAGGTGTCTGAGCAGTTCGAAGAGCTCATGGACACGATGGACAGGAACTCGAGGGCGGCTAGGGCGGCACATCAGGCTGCCGTGGACGAGGTGTCCAAGCAGAAACGCAGGGTGGAGGAGTTACAGGGACTCCTGGCGAAGAACGACGACGCATGTCGGGAGCTGGCCAGGATCGAATCAAAACACTCCGCGGAGGTGGCGGCGATGCGGCGGGAACACGGCGAGAGTTTGAGCCGGTTGAGGAGAGAGGCCGACGACGAAAGAAGACGCCTGGCAAGAATGCTGGCGAAATGGAGGAGAAATTGAAACGGCGTGATGGTGAAATCGCCGATTGAAGGAGAACGCTAGGTGGCATCAAGGGATGATGACTCGAGTGAGCAACGAGTTATCGCAAGCTCGTGGGGAGATTGAAGCCGGACGATCGAAAATCAGTACCCTACAAGAGAGGGTCGAGTTGGTCGGCGCTGACAGGACGAGGGCCCGGAGTGAGGCCGAGGAGCTGGCCAAAAGGTTGGCCAGGCGAGAGGGGGAGGTATGCTCCCATTTTACCCTCTTATTTTTCTACTGGTTCCTTGCGACGCCGATTGATTTTGGCTTTTCCAGATGGCGAAGATGGGGTCGGAGGTTCGGGCTCTCCAAAGTGTGCTAGCGTCCTCCCGCAGCAGGAGCTCGGAACTCGAGACACGGGCTAGCGAGCTTGAGGAACAAAACCATCCTGAAGGCCCAGGCGGTTGAGGCCGAGAAACGGGCCGCCGAGGCCAACATGCAGCTCGCCATTCTTCAGGGGAGGCAAGACGCTATGAGCGTAGACGCGTTCCATCACGGGATGGAAGAGTGCAAGCAGAGGATACTCAGTGGCACCCGGAATGGGACCTTTCTTTTCTGAGCATCGAAGATTCCGAAGACGGCGAGTCCGAGAAGAAGACGAAGATGAATATGCCGACGTTTCTGACGCCGAGCCTGGCGGCGCCCCTGGTCCCAGCGAAGCCGTAGCCTCCGAGGGACGATCGCAAACTGCCAGGAGGGGCAAAAATATTAGAGAAGGGCGAGCTAGCCGTGCTCCTGCAGACGTGACTGAGGGTATTCCCAAAGCCGGTGGGCTCCTGGTTCTTAGGAGCCGCTCTTGTATCTTGCCCTTTTAGACATTTGTTTGACGTTTCATAGCAAAGGGATTTCCTGTTTTTATCTGAGTCTTTTCTTGCGTGACTTCGCCGCTGTCTAGTGTTGCCTCGATCGTGAACGACCCACGGCTCGTTGATATCCTTGGGCCATCCTTAATTCGAGACCAGGAAAACGTATTGGCTCGGGTCGGTGGGTAAAATAGGCCGGTTTGGACCGACGACAAAATAGGTCGTCTGGGGCTGATGGATAAAATGGGTCGGCTGGGGCCGACGGACGAAAATAGGTCGGCGTGGGCCGACAGAAGGAATAGGTCGGCTAGGGCCGACGGATGAAAACAGGTCGGCTAGGGCCGACAATAAAATGGGTCGGCTGGGGCCGACAGGTGGATCGGGGGCCGATGGAGGTCGGCTGGGGCCGACGGTAGGTCGGCATGGGTCGGCTGGGCCGACAGGTAGGTCGGCTGGGCCGACAGGCAAAAATAGGTCGGCTGGGGCCGACGGATTAGGTTTTCGTGCTTCCTGCCATCCTGCCAGCGTCCTGCTATCCCGCAGGCAATTCGGTTTTTACTTTACTAGAAGTGGTGATACGGCAGAGTGGGGGTATAAAGCTGCATCAGAGCTTTCCGGAAGGTGCTCTTTTCCCATGCAGGCTACCTCGTTGCGATGCGCACGCAACCGTCCACTATTGGACAGTACTTTTTCAAAGGACGATTTTCTGAGCCCGCCGGTTTTCGAAGCGTCAGCGGACGATTTCCTGCATTTAATGACCGCGATTCGGGATCAGGAGGGGATCTTCGTACACGTCCTGGTTCAGGCGGTGGGTTTGGCGCGCAGTGGGGTGCTGCGTTTATCTGAGGGGCCACGTGGAGGCGTGGGACAGGTGTTTGAATCTCGGGACTCTCAGCTCTGATGGCTCATCCCGGTCTTTCCTGCCTATAAAAAGGGGAAAAGGGGCTCATCTGGTTATCCCCAAAGTTTCTTTCTCGCCAGAGCTTTTTATGCTCATTTCTCTGTTGCTACGAGTGGGAGGATCGACTTTTCCTTTCATGGGCTCCTTGCCGCCGGATAGCTGGGGACCGGGGAGCAGCTGAAGGATGGCTCATCCTTAGGGGACGAGTCTCGGAGATCATATGGAGAGCGCACATGGAGGGGGCAGAGATCATACGGAGAGCGCACATATGCGCTTCCGTTGTGGTTTCTGCGGCTCCTGCTCGGGGCAGGTAGGAGGTGTATGGACACCTCCGTAGCACGCGCAGGCTTCCCCCCTTTCGCTGGCTTGGGTTCCCGTCCTTCTCTGAGGGGAATCCTTGCCACGGGAGGGAAAATATGGGAGCAACCGGGGTCGGATGGTCCCCGGTTCCTCGGCTGGGCGGCGGCCGATCCAGCACCCCCTCCTAGGGGAGCGGGCTGGACCGTCCGGATCCTCAGAATCAGCATCCGCGGGCCATGCCTCCTTTTGGATCTTTTAATTCATCCTGCCCAGGCGGATTTGGCCGTTTCGTGGTTTGCATGATTTGTCGATCCGGATGTTGGAACATCGCAGTTGTCTAGGCTTGCTTTGGAGCAGTTGCCGAGTTTTGTATTTGCCTTTATTTTATGCATTTCAATGCTTTTGTAACGCCTGTGAGGCATTTGTAATTGATCATGATCGGCAATAAAGAGAGTTATATTCTGTTTCAATCTCTATCTTTTCTTGTGCCGAGCATTGCTATTTGTCGTTTGTGGGGCATAAAAGTTCCCGCTCGTCCTTAGACGAGGATCCATGCGCCCGAACTAATTGAGGTTCGTATGCGGTGCAGAGATCGTTCGGCGAAATACGCTCCTTGCTTAGGTCAGGAGTCTGGTATTTTGTGCTCCGCTTTTATCGGAGCTCGGAGTATCGTGAGGTCGGCTCCCGAAGTTCGGGGAGGGGGGAACTTGTTTTTCGAAGGAAGTCTTTTCGGCCAAGGTTCTCGGCCCTGCCGAGGTTCGGAGGCCCTGCCAAGGTTCGGAGAATTTAGCTCGGCCCTGCCGAGGTTCGGAGAACTCTCGGCCCTTCGCTCGGCCCTGCCGAGGTTCGGAGAACTCGGCCCTGCCGAGGTTCGGAGAACGGCCCTGCCAAGGTTCTCGGCCCTGCCGAGGTTCGGAGAAGCTCGGCCCTGCCGAGGTTCGGAGAACTCGGCCCTGCCGAGGTTCGGAGAACGGCCCTGCCAAGGTTCGGAGAACTCGGCCCTGCCGAGGTTCGGAGAACTGGTAGCTCGGCCCTGCCGAGGTCGGAGCTCGGCCCTGCCGAGGTTCGGAGAATTGGTAGCTCGGCCCTGCCGAGGTTCGGAGAACTCGGAGGGAGCGAATCAGCCGCCGTTGCGGGCTACGGCGTTAGGTCCACGTGGCGCTTAATAAGGGGGCGCCGAGCGGAACGGGCGGCGTGTTGTCACGCTTTTTGGCGATGCTGCTCTTTCGAGGGGAATTTATCGCCCGAGCCGGACTTCCACGTTTTCCGAGGAAGAGGGGCGTATTAAGCAGCCTGGGGAAGCGCCAAATGCATTTAATGCAGGGGGCGACAGATCGGAAAGTGTTCGCCTGGGGAACCTCCGAACAATCTGTTCGCGCTTATCGATCTTACTCGGGATAGGGCGCGACTCTTTGGATTCCTCACGCATTAGAATGGCGACACGTGGCAAACTCTGGGTCGGCGTTGCGGCGCGGCCGATCGGATACCTGCCTGGCGGGTATAAATATGACCGAGGGGGATTGGTTTGGCCATCCCTCGGTTGAGCTCCAAAAAATGGCTCTCCAGCGCGATCGTCAAGTGACTCGCGTTCCTCGGTTAGCAGCCCGCCGTACTCGGAGGGGAGGAGTACCTCCGTGACTGTCGATGGGCTGACCTCGCGTCGGGCCTTGCAATCAATGAGCGGCTTGCGAGGACCGCCGAAGAATTCTTGGACGTCTCGGTCAGGGAGGCGGAGGCCTCACGCCGGTAATGGACCGGCAGAGGAGGAGATTGGTCCTTCGTCAGCAGGTGGCTGACCTGACGCACGCCTGGAGGAGCTGGCCTCTGGGGGCAACTGACTCCAGGGCCTGCCTGCCCTTTTTGCTTTTGTTTTTCTGTGTCTTGTGCCTCGCCTCCTTCTTTTTAAATGAAAATAGACTCGTTTTTGAATTTCTTTCTTCTTTGAGAATGATTACCTTGATACGCTCGACGGACTTGGGTGTCGGCCCCATCGTTTGCGTATTAATCGTAGATATTTCGAATGACGGTTACAGGGGGGTCGCCCAAAGGTTTCTACTGCTAGGAGGAATTTCCGGCTCAGCCTGGGGCCCTTGGCCGGTTACGTGAGGCTTTATAGCCTCTTAGGGGAATTTCTGCCATGGTGGCTTTTTCGCATGCCGATGGTTTTCGTTAAGCGCCCGTTTCAAACCGGACGAAGTCCTTCGGGGACTATTTGGGGCCGTTCGGCTTTGGTCGAGGCTTGTAGTTTAGACCTTTCGCTGGGGTCTTAGCCCGAGGGTTTTTACCTGCCTTGTCATGGCTCGGGGAAACATTTTACTTGGCCCCGCCAAGGTTCGGAGACTTTGTTTTACTTGGCCCTGCCAAGGTTCGGAGATTTGTTGCTCGGCCCTGCCGAGGTTCGGAGACTTTGTTTTACTTGGCCCTGCCAAGGTTCGGAGATTTGTTGCTCGGCCCTGCCGAGGTTCGGAGAGTTTTACTTGGCCCTGCCAAGGTTCGGAGATTTGTTGCTCGGCCCTGCCGAGGTTCGGAGAAGTTTTACTTGGCCCTGCCAAGGTTCGGAGATTTGTTGCTCGGCCCTGCCGAGGTTCGGAGACTTTGTTTTACTTGGCCCTGCCAAGGTTCGGAGATTTGTTGCTCGGCCCTGCCGAGGTTCGGAGAGTTTTACTTGGCCCTGCCAAGGTTCGGAGATTTGTTGCTCGGCCCTGCCGAGGTTCGGAGACTTTGTTTTACTTGGCCCTGCCAAGGTTCGGAGATTTGTTGCTCGGCCCTGCCGAGGTTCGGAGATTTTGTTTTACTTGGCCCTGCCAAGGTTCGGAGATTTGTTGCTCGGCCCTGCCGAGGTTCGGAGACTTTGTTTTACTTGGCCCTGCCAAGGTTCGGAGATTTGTTGCTCGGCCCTGCCGAGGTTCGGAGAATTTTACTTGGCCCTGCCAAGGTTCGGAGATTTGTTGCTCGGCCCTGCCGAGGTTCGGAGAGTTTTACTTGGCCCTGCCAAGGTTCGGAGATTTGTTGCTCGGCCCTGCCGAGGTTCGGAGAGTTTTACTTGGCCCTGCCAAGGTTCGGAGATTTGTTGCTCGGCCCTGCCGAGGTTCGGAGAAGTTTTACTTGGCCCTGCCAAGGTTCGGAGATTTGTTGCTCGGCCCTGCCGAGGTTCGGAGAATTTGTTTTACTTGGCCCTGCCAAGGTTCGGAGATTTCCTGTTCAGCAGATAACTCGGTTGTACCGAGGATTGGTAAGCAGCATCTATTTCCTTTTACGATTTATGGCAATATGGTGCATAATCGATTCACACAAAAATAGATAACTGGCGAAATAAAGGACATACCCTATTGATAGTATTTGCGGAGGTTGTCCGAGTTCCACGTTCGGGGGACGGATTTCCCATCGAGATCCTGCAGCTTGTAGGTTCCTGGCCCAATGATCTCCGTGATTTGGTACGGGCCTTCCCAGTTCGGCGCCAGCTTTCCTTGCTCCAGCGGTTTGGATACAGAAGCTTTCCGGAGGACGAGGTCGCCGGGTAGGAAGGTTTTCCCCTTGACCCTGGAGGCATGGTACCGAGCCACCCTCTGTTGATAGGCGGCCGTCCTGATTCGGGCCTTCTCTCTGACTTCCTCTACCAAGTCGAGGTTGGTGCGGAGTTGCTCGTTGCTGGCTTCCTCCGAATAACTCTCCACCCGCAAAGATGGGAGGCCTATTTCCACAGGGATGACGGCCTCCGTACCAAAAGCCATTCGGAATGGAGTCTCGCCCGTCGGGATTCTCGGGTGGTGCGATAGGCCCACAAGACATGGTGCAGCTCATCCGCCCACCTGCCTTGGGCTCTAGAGAGGCGAGCTTTGATTCCTTGGAGGAGAGTCCTGTTGGTTACCTCGGCCGCTCCGTTGGCTTGTGGGTGCCCGACCGAAGTAAGGTGGTGACGGATTCCATGCTCTTCGCAGAATTGGCGGAATTTGGAATTGTCGAACTGCTTGCCGTTATCGGTGATTATGGTGTGGGGGAGGCCGAACCGGCAGACGATGGACCTCCACACAAAGTCTCTGGCCCGGGCTTCGGTGATTTGGGCAACTGCTTCCGCTTCAACCCATTTGGTGAAGTAGTCAATGGCGACAAATAAGAATTTTCGCTGTCCCGTCGCCAGCGGGAATGGGCCGAGGATGTCCATCCCCCACTTGGCAAAGGGCCAGGCGGAGGATATGGAAACTAGCTCGGCGGAGGGGAGCCTCTGGATGCTTGAATGTCTCTGGCAGGCGTCACAGGCTCGGACTAGATCGTCCGCATCTTTCTGCATGGTCGGCCAATAATAGCCTTGCCGTAGCACCTTGTGGCATAGGGACCGGCCTCCCAGATGGTTGCCGCAAATCCCTTCATGTACCTCCGTAGAGCATAGTCCGCCTCGGATGGGCGGAGGCATCTGAGCAGCGGCATAGAAAAAGACCGCTTGTAAAGCTGGCTGTCAATCAATACATAGTGGGTCGCCTGCAGCTTCAATTTCCTGGCCTCTCTTCGGTCGGATGGGAGCGACCCTTCTTTGAGATAGTTGAGGATAGGGTCGAACCAGGATGGTTCGGTCTCGATTTGCATCACCCGGTCGGCTTCCATGATACTCGGCTTCTCCAGAGTCTCCAGATGGAATTTTTGTTCAGCATCCATCGTCTCCGTGGTTGCCAATCGGGAGAGTAGGTCGGCACGGGCGTTTTCCGATCTAGGAATTTGAATAATTTCAAACTCTGAAAAGTGAGGAAGTAGGCCGCGCACCTCTTGGAGATATCGGATCCATATTGGGTTCTCGGGCTTCAAACTCCCCCGCACATGGCCGGCCACCAGCTGAGAGTCGGTGAAGGCGCTAAGCTTTTCCACCTTCAGGTTGCGGGCGATCCGGAGACCGGCTAACAGGGCCTCGTACTCGGCTTCGTTGTTGGAAGCCGGGAAGGAGAATCGGACGCCATATTCGAAGATCATCCCCTCTGGGCTGGTGAGAACTAGACCCGCACCGGAGTGATGGGCGTTGGACGACCCATCGACGTGAAGGAGCCACCGAGCTTCAGGTTTTGGTCCTTCGGGACTTTTTGGGGTAGAGCCGTCTTCCGGGATGGTGCACTCGAGGAGGAAGTCGGCCAGCACTTGGGCTTTGATGGCCGGGCGAGGTTGAAAATGTATGTCATGCTCGCTTAGTTCGACGGCCCATTTGGTCATCCTCCCGATGTTTCTGGACGGTGGACCACCGCCTTGATGGGTTGATCGGTGAGGACCGTCACTGAATGTGCTTGAAAATAAGGCCGTAGCTTCCGGACCGAGGTGATCAAAGCCAGCACTATTTTCTCGATCCTGGTGTACCTCGTCTCCGCATCGCGGAGCAGCCTACTCACATAGTAGATCGGCCTTTGGATTTTGCTTTCTTCTTGACTAGCACCGAACAAACTGCGCCCTCGAAACGGCCAGGTACAGAAATAGAGTCTCCCCGGGATCGGACTACTGAGAAGTGGAGGCGAGCCGAGGTACTTCTTGAGATCTTGAAATGATTTCTGGCACTCAGGAGTCCACTGGAAATTCTTGGCCGATCGGAGAGTTTTGAAGAAGGGGAGGCATCTCTCGGCTGACCGAGCCACGAAGCGGTTAAGGGCCGCTATCCTCCCGGTCAGGCGCTGGACCTCTTTAATAGACGCTGGGGGCGCCATTTGTTGGAGAGCTTGAATCTTCTGAGGGTTAGCCTCGATACCGCGCTGGGAGACCATGAAGCCGAGGAACTTCCCAGAATTGACGCCGAAGGCGCACTTGGTTGGGTTGAGCTTCATTCCATATTTGCGCAGCGTGGCAAAGCTCTCCGCGAGGTCCTCAACATGCCGCAGCGCTTCCTTGCTTTTGACCAGCATATCATCCACATACACCTCCATGTTCCGGCCGATTTGCTCCTTGAACACCTTGTTGACCAGCCGCTGGTAGGTCGCTCCTGCATTTTTAAGACCGAAAGGCATAACTCGGTAACAGTAGGTACCTCGGTCGGTTATGAAGGCGGTCTTTTCTTCATCCTCGGGGGCCATCCGGATCTGATTGTAGCCCGAATAGGCATCCATGAATGACAGCATTTGGTGGCCCGAGGTGGCATCCACAGCTGGTCGATCCGAGGGAGGGGGAAGCTGTCCTTCGGGCATGCCTTGTTGAGGTCGGTGAAGTCGATGCAGATCCTCCATTTGCCATTCGACTTCTTCACCATGACGACGTTTGACAGCCAACTGGGTAGTTCACCTCTCGGACAAAATTGGCTTTGATGAGTTTGTCGACCTCCTCTTCAATGGCTTTTTGCCGTTCTGGGGCGAAGCTTCTCTTCTTCTGCTTAACGGCCTGTGCATCTCGTCCACATTGAGACGATGGACGAGGACTTCGGGGCTAATCCCTGGCATGTCGGAGGCGGTCCAGGCGAAGATGTCCGCATTGCTTTGGAGGAATCTGATCAGCTCGCGACGAGGCTCTCCTTCAGCAGCGACCCGATCCTTATGGTTCGGTCGGGCCGAGCTTCGTCCAGCGGTACTTCTTCCAGCTCTTCCACCGGTTCTCCCCGTTGTTCGGCGAAATCCTCGCGAGCGTCTAGCCCGTCAACCTCGGGAATTCTGGACTGAAGGCTCGTGACAAACATTGCCGAGCCATGGCCTGACTTCCCCGAACCACTCCAACTCCTTGCTCGGTGGGGAACTTCATAGACAGATGCGGGATAGAGACAACCGCCTTAAGAGACATCAAGCCGGGCCTGCCGAATATGGCGTTGTATGGGGACCTGAGGTCGGTCACTAGGAAGTCGGTCTGTACAACGGTTACAAAGGGCCAGGTTCCTGCGCGGACCGTCAGGGTGACGATTCCTTCTGGGATGATGACGTCGCCGGTGAATCCCATCAGGGTGGAATCCACGGCTCGAAGGTTTTCCATGAGCAATTTCATCCTGGCAAACACACCGAGGTACAAAACGTTTACCGAGCTTCCACTATCACCAGGATTCGGCTTACATCATAATTGTTCAAGTTTAGGGATACAACAAGTGCGTCCTCATGGGGAAGCTGTATCCCAAGAAGATCATCATCAGAAAAGGAAAGCTCGCCCGTGCGCGCCTTCTTTGGCACCGGTGCATCACCATTGCCCCCGGAGCTCGATCCGCCGGCCTCTTCAATCATGTTGATGCGGCCAACCACGGGCGGATTTGGTGGAGGAGGGAGTTGTGGGAGCTCGGGCTGGCGATCACCTCCTTGTGGCGGCTCGGTGCTCTTCTGAACTGGTCCAACCGTCCCCGCCGAATCAGTCTCTCGATCTCGTTCTTCAGCTGCCAGCATTCTTCAGTGTCATGGCCATGCTCCCTATGGTAGCGGCAGTACTTGGCGGGATCTCTCGGGTTGGGTTCCCTCGGAGAGGTACTGGTCGGGGAAGCTGGCGCTCTATCTCCATGAGGATTTGCGCCCGGGGCACAGTCAACGGAGTGTAGCGATCGAATCGCCTAGGGGGACTCCGGGAGCGATTCCTTGGCGGCGGCGGAGGGACTCTTTGGCGGCGAGGTGGACTTGGCCGACGGACAGGGCGGTGTCTGTCGGGAACTTTGGGCTCTTGCTTCTTCTTCGCCTGCTCAGCGCGGGCCATTCTCCGCGACTCCTCGACCCGAGCGTATTTGTCCGCAAGGGCCATCATATCAGACAGACATGGGGGGTAGCTGACTTCCATTGCCAAATAGAAGTCGCTCTCCTTTGAAACTCCCCCCGCTAGGGCGGACATGCCACCTCATGATTAAGGTGGTCCACCTCCAACATGGCCTTGTTGAAACGGCCAAGATAATTTCTCAAGGACTCCCCCTCTCTTTGCTTGACTTCGGAGAGGGAGTCGGATCTCCGTCGGTGGCGGCGGCTGCTGACGAACTGGCCAATAAAAAGGTGGCTCAGCTCGTCGAATGAATCAATGGAACCCGGTTTCAGGGCGTTGAACCAGGTTCGGGCGGATCCTCTGAGGGTGGATGGGAAGGCCGGCAGAGGATCGCATCAGATGCTCCGTGGAACATCATTATTGACCGGAAGCTGCTGAGATGGTCGTCCGGATCAGTGGAGCCGTGATAGGGCTCGACGGTTGGCAGCTTGACGTGGGAGGGAATCACTTCCTCCATGATCCCCTTAGAGAAAGGGATGCCCTGCTCTGCTTTGGGCTGAGGCAGGTGGATCTGCTTGGCGGCGTCCAGCTCCTGACGCATTTCTTGGATCTGACGGCGGATCTCCTCCTCACCGGCGAGAGGAGGGCCGGGCGGGAGAACCGCAAGGATGGCGTCGAATCATGGTGAGACGTTGCCGGAGAGAGGGAGCGGGCTCGCCGAGATCTGGGAAGATCTCTATCGTAACCGGTTCGAGGGACCGGTTTGTCCCCCCTGGGGCGATGTGGGGGATCCGCTGATTCACGCGGATCAGAGGAGGAGGTTGCCGGCGAAGAAGAAGTCGCCGTTTCTTTCTGGGGATGCGAAGCAGGAGGAGGTGCAAGACGCTCCTGGACCAGGTGGGTGAGAGCCTGGACTTGTTGGACCAGCGTAGCAAACTGGTCCTGGGTCACCGGAATGGCAGGCGGCGACGGAGTCTCGACAGGTGGGGGTTGCGGCGCTGTGGCGCCAGTCGGATCAGGCCTCTGGGAGGCGACCTGATCTTGAGCATCAGAGGTTGCTCCTCTCTTCCGGTTGGCCATCAGAGAGGTTCTTCTCCGGATTAAGATCCTTGTCTCCTTCTTTCAAGTTTTAATGGGACTTGAGGCCCTTCCTCTAGCGCCAATCTGTTGCCGCCGGGATCCGTCCTCCGACTCGGGCGCGGTCGATCCTCGGGAGTGGGGTGCGGCGGACCTGCAAAACAGGAAGCCCACACGCGGAGGGACGCCGGGGGTGGTCCTCCGCGGAAGGCCCTCCGACGCTCAAGTCAGTGAGGAAGGAATCGGCGATCAACCAGACAATGAGGAGGTGGATCTCTCCGGGAGACCTCTCCAGGGGGCGGCCAATCGGAGCTCTGGTAAGGGCAGAGCACCGACGAGCTGCCGGGAGAGAGGAACCCAGAGTTTTTTGCGTCAAGGTTGCGTACCTGAGGGAATCTGCCAATCTGATATTTATAGACTGTCACCTGGGGACTTGAGCATCTTCTGGAAGGTACTGAGGTTGTTACGATACGGGGGTAGACAGAATCAGGCCGTTGTGGGGCCGTTAGAATCCACGCCTTGTCTGTTAAGGGATCGACGGCTGGGAGAGCTCCTCGATGTCTTGGGATCTGGGTGAGTAGACCTGGGGCGGTTACAATAGGTCTTAGGCCACGTCTTAATATGATTCCCTGCTTGAGACTTGAGCTCCCGCGTCAGGTTCCGCGGAGGTAGACGTCGGGGCGTGGATCGCTAGGTAGTAGCGGGCTACGGAAGCCCGGAAGAGGCCGAGCTACGGAAGCCCGGAGGAGGCCGAGCTACGGAAGCCCGGAAGAGGCCGAGCTAGGGAAGCCCCGAGCTACGGAAGCCCGGAAGAGGCCGAGCTACGGAAGCCCGGAAGGAGACGGTAGGAGGGGGTTAGCCTTAGCCGCCTTGCACGGATATCAATGCAATGACGATTTTACCCCCAACAGGTACCTATTAGTTTCACCTATTGATAAATAATCACCTTAGATAATTAGTACCGTACAATTGTTGTTGGCCCGTTTCAATAGCTGTCCAAATAAGACTTAAGCAAGCAATTGGAGGTTACCTGTCAAACACAAGTTAAGGGTCATTGAACAACAATAAATACTCGGTGAGATGATCACATCCAAACTCTATTATTTTAGCAAGATCACATCTAATCTCTTCTCCCAATTTTTGACTTTTTTTTGTCTTTATTTTTCTCTCCTTGACACATGCCCAGCAGACCGTCGACGGTAGGATCCAAGACTCTACATGACAACACACCTATAATAAATTATTCAGATAAAAAGCCAAGAGACCAATCGAGGCCATTCTTTGGAATACCAAACATAGGATGGCAAAGAAAAAAAAAACTTTACCAATAGTCAATGGTCTCACTAGTTAACAGTCCCAATCAAAATTATTTTCAACCAGGCCGCGGATGATCTTCCTCATAGGTTGTCCCTTCACGAGAGATAATAATCTGATGTGAAAGCATCGGAGAATCGCGTGCGAGTTAACAACCAGGCCCTCCAATAGTTTAAAGCTGGTTGCTTTGGTTGGTGGAACAAAGGTAAGAAGTCGCCAAATCATTGCTCCGTTGGACTGAGAGCTCCGCTTTGTGCTGCGAGTCTGCAGGCCAGCATTAAACAATGCCATTAGAACTTCAAAAGTGCAATAATAGTCTACACCTTTGTGGCGATGAGAAACTAACACGTAGAAAGACACATGGGAGCTCACATTATAAATTGAACCGCGTAATCTTTGTGGCGTATTTTAGTTGAAACAATTGAAGATCTTGGACATTTCAAGCCATGCTTTTTGTCAAGCAATCATTCATTGCTTTTGTAAGCAACAAAAAAAAAAAAAAAGAGAGGAGGAGGAGGAAGAAGAAGAAGCCATTCGTTAACTGCCGCTTAAGATGGCTTTTAGAAGACGCGGACCCGGCCCCTACCTTCGTACCCAAAAGTGCGTGGTCGGCTGTGAAAACTAATGCGAGAAAACCCAAAGGCAGCCACCGTCGGCAGCCAGTCCATGGCCGACAGCCGAAGATTCCGCCGTTTTCTGTTCTGCGGCGACCGAAGCACCGTCATGTTGATGTAATCATGGTCAAATCTCAATCTGAACATAAAAATCGACAGCGAAAAGTCCATTTAACCTTTTTCTTTTTAAACAAAAAAAATTATAATAAGAAGGCCTAACAAAGGCTAAAGAAAGCAACAGCCCTAGCATCATCAGCCTTGATGATACGTATATATCTCTCCATCATATCGACATCAAACTATAATTCTAAACTAGATAATTAAGATGCATTTACGAGATAATTTGTCCTGCATAAGAGACTGCAGCTAAATTAATCTGATCAAAATATGCCATGAATCGTCAGGACTGGATCATGGTGATGGAAGGGCTCACTTTTGGATTATGTTTTAGATTTCTCGTCCGGTAGTCATTGACATCATTTTAGTACTTCTCCATTTTAATTATTCCTTGCTAATTAAATAATTGGTAAGTATGCTTATTTAGGTAGTATTTGAAATAGAGGATAAAAGGAATATCCATGGGATATCCCCTCTTATTTTCAAAAGCCATAACTATAAGATAGTGTTTGAAATAGGGAATAAAAGGAGATATTCAGGAAATATCCCCTCTTATTCCCAAAAACTATAAATAGCTGGGAATAAAGTTAACCAAAGGAATAATCCATGGTTAACCATGGGTTATCCCCTCAATTTATTCCCTAGAAAATACAAGAATGACTAGTTATCCCTTCAAATAAGAGTAAAAAAAGGTTATCCTATGGATTTACCTTTTTGCATTTGATATGATCAATGGGATAGACAAGGGATATCCCTAGGGATAGCTAGGGAATAAACTCTATCCGTACACTTATCCATGGATAATATTTTCCTATCAAACACTACCTAAAGGATAGCTGGGAATAAAGTTAACCAAAGGAATAATTCATGGTTAACCATAGTTAACCATGGGATATCCCTTCAATTTATTCTCTAGAAAATACAGGAATAGTTGGTTATCCATTTAAATAAGAGTAAAAAAAAAGTTATCCTATGGATTTATTTTTTGCATTTGATATGATCAATGGGATAGCCAAGGAATATCCCTAGAGATAGTCAGGGGATAAATTTTATCCCGTACACTTATCCATGAATAATATTTTTTCTATCAAACACTACCTTAATGATTAAGGTTAGTGTATAGAATCAAATTGGCGATATTATGTCGGACTTTGGAAAAAGACATCACAAACACCATTGAGGTAACATACAGCTACGAAACTAAACAACTGAACTGAAAATTTAAGTCAAATCGACTTTTTGCACATGAAACCTTGACCACTTCAAAATCTGAAAGGATCGAGTGCTAAAAAGAAAAAAAGTACCAAAAATACAAAAAACAAAAAACAAAAACAAAAGAGGAGGAATGATATATACAAGTTTGAAGCAAACTCAAACAAAAGTGGAAAATCTAATTAGAACGCGCCCCTCACCCATTCACACTAACCTAACCTACCCTATCGTTCAGACTTGCGATCGAAAGGTGATAACCGCCACACCCACTCCCACTTGACCAGCGACGGCTTTCTCACGCGCCGGGCTCGGTCACGGGTGTTGAGACCAGAATCTATGAAGGTCTTGAGGCGTTGCATCGCAAGGTTGAGGGTGTCCACTGACATGTTAGCAAAGCAGACGCGAAACCAGCCGGGCTCGTCGCAGTGACAAGAAGAGCCCGGTGAGATGTTCAATCCGACTTCATACACTATCTTCGTCCAGAGTTGCATCTCTCCATGAAATGTCTTGGACTCGAGCAGGTGTCTCAGGTCCACCCAGCAGTACAGCCCTGCATTGCTCTTTAAACAGCTAACTCCGGCATTTCGAAGTCCCTCGACGAGCAGCCTATGCCGCTCCTTGATCCTCTTCTTATTCTCCTCGGTGTAAGTTCTCGTGAATTCCCGTCGGAGAGCAACACTGAGAGGAGGTACTGAGTGTGGGAGGAGATAAGGCCGAAGCTTGACATCTTGGTGGCGGCAGCCACGACGGAGCTGTTGCCAGAGTAGATTGCACCAACCCGGAAGCCCGGGAGACCAAGATCTTTGGAGAGACTATAGACGATGTGAACACGGTCCGAAACATTGTCTCGACCGATCACGGCCTCTGCGACACTGATGAACCCTGGGGAGTCGAAGTTGGTCCCAGAGTAGATCTCGTCGCTGATAAGATGGATGTCTTTGGCAACGACAAAGTCCATAAGGTTGTCGAGTTCTCGTCGGGTTATCGTGGTGCCCAACGGATTCGAAGGGTTGGTTATCAGGATTCCTTTTACTATCAGCTTACGTTTTTTGGCCCGTTTGTATGCTTCTTCTAGGGCGGCTGTGGTGATTTGGAAGCCATTGGAGCTCGAGCAGCGGATGGGAACGATCTCCACTCCGGTTCGCCATTTGAGGTCCCTATCAAACCTGTCGGATTGTAGTACTATTTCAGGCACAGTACTACTATAAATAAAGTATAAGCATCACAACGAGAGAAGCGCGGCAGAAGCAATGGTTACCCTGGGTAGTATGGAGTCGGGAGAAGGAATGCTTCGCCCGGTTCAGCCAGGCAAAACATCAGCGTTTCGTTAGCCGAAGTGGCACCCGCCGTGAGGACAAGGTTGTCGGATTCGAATCTTACTTTGTTCCCTCTCAAGTATCCCATGTAATTTGCCAACGCCTGTCAGCATTTATGTTGCAAATTTGATCAGAAATTTTTTTTTTAAAAAAAATCATTTTACAGCGTCTCTGTGAGAACGTAAATTAAATTATCTTTCTGACTTCTTGAAACGGTAAATTGGTGTCGTGAAAAAGGAAAAAAAAAAAAAGGACGTCACGCTTGATTGTTATTCGACATCTTAATTGCATTGTATTTGGTCGACTTACTTTCTTGAAAGCAGTCAAGCCGTGATAATCCTGGAAGAGAGCCAGCTCGCGGAATATAGATGCGCCGTCTCTTTTGAACCCCGAAGGGTCGGGGTTGCTTTTGAGCCACGACTCGATCAGATCAAATGATAGCTGCCGAAAGATAAACGAACAGAGAAAAGAGGAGACTATCGTTACGAATATAATTAATTGCAACCTTGGAAAATAGTAGAGTGGTATGGTGTCTGATGGTGCTGACCTGGTTCTCTGCGAGGCCCATTTGAATGATTCCAATTGGGTTCTTGATTGGGTCATAAGGGTTCCTCTCATACTCCTGCCACCCCAGGAAGTAAGAGGAGTCCTGTCCATGGGAGTTGCATGTAGCCTTTCCTGAGAGCAGTTTCCCATGCATTTTGGTTCGTGGGTAAGAGATGCAAGTGGAACAAACGGATATGCTCTGGGAGACTAATAAAAGTTGAGACAAAGGGGAGAAAAACAAGCGCAGGAGAAAGTGATTTTGGTGATGTTTGGGGCCTGGGGCTGGTCTTCTTTATATAGACAGGATGGCACAGACTTTGACCCAAGACACGCTAGAAGATAACGAAAGGCTCGAGGAGGGGGGGGGGGGGGCGCGGGAGAGAGAGAGAGAGAGAGAGAGGTGGTATTAACGTTTCTAGTTAGCAAGAGGCTTGCCATTACATCAAACCAAAAAAAAAAAAAAAGAAGAGAGGCCCGAGTTGCGAATTACCTGCCGACAAAAATCTTATGTAGGATGATGGGCATGGCTTCCTGTTGAAACCACGGGTCCCACCCCAAATATGGTTTTCGTTTGGGAGCCTCAACATTTCACCGTGCCTTCTCCAGAACAGCTTCTGTCTGAGCCATTTCATTTCATACGAAGGCCATAGGATATTCCTGTTTGAACTACCCTTCTATCTTTTCCCACTTCTCAAGTCGAACGCATTCTAAAGTCCGAGGACCTTCGAGCTTGAGCCCTCGTCTCAAACTAATCTCCGGTCATCGGTGCAGTATCCACCGTTTTCAGTTCCGACCTGGACTTCATCAATGTCCAAGATATCTCTTTCATGTTGCGATGAGCTAGCCCAAAACACCAAACGTAACTCAAACCAGCATGATGGATGAGATGAACTAGTCCTCTGACCAAATAAACGTAACCCAACATAAATCTATCAGGTTCACTGATTAATTTATGTTGTTCATTCTATAAAGAAACTTCATCTCAATTAGTTTCCTGATTTTGATTCTATAAAAAAAATATCCATTCAAGTCGGTACAAAAAAGGCATCCAGGCCGAGAGCTCTCGAAAGCTAGTCATGATCCTATCAAATCTATTAGATGTTTATATTTACCTTATTCAATTCCTTCAACATAGGGATTGATTGGATTATTTGTGTTGTTGTTTCTATTAGTTTTCACATCAACCTACTATGTACCCACGAGAACTCTTGAAATCTCTTTCTTCACTTCAATCAATATGCATCAGACTTCAAATCAAACCTGCCAAAAACCAAGCCTGCACGCCGTATGTTTTAGCTCACTGATTTCAATTTCCCTATCCCAAGAGCCATTCTTTTAATCGTAAAGTGGCTCCACTTTCGGGTCATCATCACGTGGTTGGACGTGGAAGAACTCCACCGGACCCATCCAAATCTTCCAACCGTACGTGAGACTCCGTTGCAGGTAAACGAAGGCTAATATTTATGAACAGCATGATAGAGCAATGAGGCCGTCGGCGCGCGACTTTGGCTGGCCAACGAGGGGACGCTTTGAACGAGTTTTGCATCGCCGGCCATATGCGACGAATGTAATTCAAAAGGAGCAGATGGCCAGTCTGTATTATACCGTACGTAAGAGCCTCTATGTCTAATTCTACGTTGAGTCTATTTTAGATACTAAGAATATCAATAATATTTTTTAGCAATTTTTTAATTAAATTTTAAATTAACATAAATGTTATTAGAGTTTATATAAACTAAAATTCAACCACTACAACAAAATTATATTGTAGCAACTCTTTTTTTCGACACTAGGGGCGAGAATTGGAAACTTTCGCAAGCTGCCAATGCTTCTTGGAAGCGTCGGTAGGTGAAAATTGTTAACACGCGGATGTCGATGCTTTTTAGAGTTGGCATCGTATTTTTATATTGGATACTGATGCTTTTTAGCATCGGCATCATATTTTTTTATCCCCTCTCTAAGCCAGTGCTGGACCATTTCTTTTTTTTTTTTTTCTTTCCTTCTTCTTCTTCTCCTCCCTGCATATGGGTGGGTAAACCACCATTGGAGAGTGTAGATCGGAGCTTCTCTATTGTCGACTTCTCTGACACTCGAAGCTCTATCGCCGGTGAGATAGAAAGTTTAGAAAAACATCGTGCTCTTTTCCTCTGTTTCATTTTTAAAGCTCTGTTTCATAACAATTTCTTCAATTCTAGTGGATAAGGTGGGAGATTTTCTAATTAAAGAGTAAGGGAGGATCATCGGAGCAAGCCGAGTCTCCAGGGAAGTTCAGATCGTCACCAACGATGACTCCAGCAGGATGAAGGTAAAATTGTTCCTTGTATTTTCTGGGTTAATTGAGGATACCGTGAAATTTGGGAGACCCATGGGTTGGTCATTTCCGAGTGCTCGCAAAGGGGAGGGGAGTCGCTACCATCCGCCGCCATGGTGGCCGATGATAAGGAGGTGCGAGAGAGAGGAGTCAGCTTGGGAGAAGAAGACACAGTCTTCTTTCCATGCTTCGGCTGAGTCCGCGTGGGAGGCCACTGGACTTGGTGGCATGCGCCGTCGTCCTTCACTGGCGATCGGGCGCCATCAACAAGGCCACCGGATTTGTATGCAAAGTCAACGCCACGACATGACTTCTTCAAGGGCCTGGCCACACCGGGCGCTACCAACAACACTTTCGGATCCCTGTAACATTGGCCAACATGAAAAGATTTCGGGGCACCCTCGACATCGGCTTGATCGGAGGATTAGGATTTGAGGCCGGTTTCCAGGGGAGCGCTCGGGACACCTGAAAGACGTTGTGGCGGGAAAGAAAAATTTTTAACTTCCCTCCTTATGCTTTAAAGTGTCGAATTTTTTTTTTAACTTTCTAACGCTTTCAAAAGCGTCAAAAAAATATCTTTCCACTCTTCATTTATCGACGCTTTAAAAAGTGTTGAGGCGTATATTTTAGCATCGTCTTCTCTCAAATTCGTTGTAATGAACTGTAATAATTTTTTTAAAGAAATTGTTCTTGAGCTGATTATGGACTTAAAAAAATTTGTTAGAATTTATGTTGAAATATATTTATTTTATATTTATAATAATTTTTTACTTATATTTTTGGTAAGATTTTAGATTATTAATCTACATCCAATAATCTCTTGTGTATGGTTACTCTTTCATTCCCTATCAGTTGTCGCTTTTGTGTGCGCGCGCGCGCGCGATGCGGGGGGAGGCGATCCAGTCTTATAAAGTCCTGTGTCTCTAGTAACAGCATAAAAGAGGGACAAGGATTTATAAAGAATTTATTGTGCTAACATGTGGATTGTGAAGGGCACACTTAAGAAGAGGAATTTTGCACTTAAGAAGGAGAATTACGCTTTTAGATCGACGTGGCCATTTCATGTACGTAGATGTTTTTTTTCTGACCGTAGTTTCTTACGTAAATGTAAGGCCTAAATTTACCAGCTGGTGGTATTAAATTATTGCAAGAGACCCACTCGGATGACAACCAGCTGCTCGAACCGACAGCTGGGTCCCACCATCACGTGATCATTTGTGGGCCCTGGTCAAGGTGACGGTGGACGAGGCGGTGTTGACGGAGATGGTGCGTTCGGGCTGTCCAGCAGGTATTAAATGTGGTGATTAGGTGCCTGGAGAGTACGGAAACCATATGGTTTTGCCATGCAACTTCGTCCAACTCCTTCCTCCTCCTCCTCCTCCTCCTCCTCTTTTCTTTTCTTTTTCTTTTTTTTTTTTTAAAATTTTTTTATTTTAGGATGAAAGATGAAAGTTTCATATAAAACAAACACCATATCTAGCTCTACAATAAGAGATGCATATATATACCACATAATAGATTCTGAGAAAGACACGATCATATTTGCCAGTAGATCGATCAGCCGTTTGATTTTCTTTCCGGTCAACATGGTAAACTATTATAGATCCTCTATAGGACTAAAATAATTTGGTGATATTTGTAACAAAGAGGTGCAAACACTTGAAATCTTTGGAATTTGATTGGATCCAGTCAATAACTATAGTGAAATCTTTCTTAATGACTAAATTAATGATGTAGAGAAGATATCGATAGTGAGAACAAGCTGTTAATTAAATACCTTTTCATAACCTTGAAAAGTTAGCTTGAAAAACACTGATATCGAGCAGCTGATCAGGATTGACATCAATATATATATCTACTATGAGCAGAGTTATCAAAATTAAACTTTTCAACCATTTTGATGAGAGGGATATCAAGATATACAAGATAAAATTATGAGATCCTACAATCTAGGTAAAGAATTAATATCCTTGCCACCTTCTCCCAGAAGCAGTCCAAACTCCAAAATAGACCCCAGAACCCAGCCACCGACTTTCAGGAATCAGCTGTTTTAAGGAGTTCCATGTTTTGGTTCGGACTCCTTGTCAATATTGACGCAACGCCAGCACTTGGATGATGCTTTCTTTCTCTCCATTTAGAAGACAGTGGCACCATTGTAGCAAGGAAAAACTTGTACTATATATCACACAAGTGCGTACGTACAGCTGGAATCTTCGCAGTGAAATCACTGTAACATATATAAGTCGTATTGATTACCATGGACGGTTGCCTTGATTTAATTAATGGCCAGTGCTAATATATGTTGCTCCTACCGAACATCCTTATATATATATATATATCTTCTTCATTTCTGGTTATCAGGTCTCCATTTATGATGATATAATATATATGATCCATGCAAGGTCCCTCCCCTTCTCAATTTATGCACCTCTCTCCATGTGCATGCAATATTCATCGAACAAAATGCTAAAAGCACCATGCAAGGAGAGCATCCCCCTTCTTCCATCGAACAGAAAACAAAAAGAGGGAATTAGAAGAAGAGTGACATGCATCTTCTGCAAAGGCCTGAACTACACTTACCTTCATCTATCGCATAATCAAACTTTTAAGATGGAATGGTACGTAGCTGAGGACCCATCTAAAATTTTATTTATGTTTAATTTGTTTGTTGCATGCGGTGTGTTTTTTTTTTTAATCCTCCTAGAACTAATTCTAGTTTGGTGCTCAAACTCTTTCGTATTGTTTTCTGTAGCTACCTTGCTCCATAAATTCTTTCTTTATGGAACCATAGAGACTTCGGAGGGATAAAGTTCCAAGGCAAACCCATATGCCATAATTAATTTGCTATTCCTTCCTTGGGGCTTGCATCATTTCTGACAGGTCCTGGCCTGCTGATGCTCAATGTTAATGTCCATGCTGTACGTAACGTGCACTAACCAGCCAAACATTTGCTCATGAATGTCCTCAATAGCGGTGCAAGGCATCAAACCCGGCGCCCATGAACATTAACAGTGATGGCATATGGGACGAGTTGTGAGGGGCGGCATCCATGTCCTTCCACATCACAAGACTTCCATGCCCCATGGTGCTAGCATTTAGGTTGCATGAACTCATGGGAAACACGTGGTCTTGCAGTGGCAGAGCTAACAAGGGTTAATTTCACATGAGAGCCCCACCATATCCTGCCCAAAACATCTCATGGCATGGCGAACAATGATGGATGTACTTCTCGGTGACAACTAACATGGCTTTGCACCCTTGCAGTCCATTCTCGAGCCACTCAGGCTGACCCCAAAGCATGGACCCATTGCTTTCTTCTTCAATATCGTCGGCTCACATTTCCCATCAAAAAACCTTCCAGCTTCACCATCTCTTTGGGCTTACGTTTTTTCCTCCTTCCTTCCTCCATGACTTTATCTGTCGCACATTTAAGGTCCCGATGTCAGCGACAGCATCCAGTTAACAGAAGTAACAAGTATAATGCACTCAACGTTGTACCTAAATGTTTGGAAGTTCACAGCTCATGAATTTGAGATATCAAGTTTGCCTTACTACACATACTGGTCACGAAAGCAACATACTCAACTCAACTCAACTCATCTAAGCCTTTTCCCAACTTCATGGGATCGGTTACATGAATCTGCTTCCTTCATTCTCTCTATTTAGGACCAAATCGATATTCGAATTACAAATAATTATATTTTTTTAATTATTTCTATTTATGTTAATTTAGATCTACCTCTACTCTATCCTTACCATGAATTATTAAATGATCAATCTTTCTAACTTGAGCATCTAAAGGTCTACGTTGTATATATCCAAACCATCGTAATCTATTTTCTCTATTTTATCTTTAATTAGGACTACTCTATCATTTCTCTTATATGTTTATTTCTAATTCTATCTTTTAAAGTTTTATCACATATATCCATCCTAATATATGCATTTCTGTCACACTTAATTTATTCACATGTTATTTCAATATTGTCCAACACTTTGTTTTATATAGTATAGCGAGCCTAATAGCGGTTTTATAAAAGTTTCTTTTAATTTTAATAGAATGCGTTGATCATACAATACTTCCAAAGCACTCTTTACTTAATCCATCCTGCTTTTAACTCTATGATTCACATCTTCATCTATTTCATATTTTAGCTGAATAATTGATATGCAATTACTTAAATTTTTTACTGCTTGATATCTCTTGGCTTGCTCACAAGAACTACATGAGGTTGAATATTAATGTGGTGTTTGAATTCAAAACATTGACGACAAGCTGTCCTTTGGTGATGGCTTCTTCGCCCCCTGCGTGTAGCATGGATAGATTTCAACTTTGTTTTTATGTTCATGTGAGCCCCTGGAAGCTGCAACATGTTTGACAAGGGGGGCATATCGTGTCGTCGTATCTTCCCATCTTTAATTGCCTACAGCTTTCTCATTCCAACAGATTAGAAAGTCGGTGAGAGGTTGAAAGGGGTGGCAATTAAAGGTTTTCAGTTTTACATGGAAAGTTCACGACCTTATGTGCCGTAAGTGGCTCCAACTGCACTTAAATTCTACCACGGATCGGCGAGGTTTCAAAAGTGGTTTGACACGGAGTAATAGAAATATAGAATTTGCCTTGAACTTCTTTATGGGTCATAAAGGGTACATATAGAATACAATTCAAGGCAAATTAAAAGCTTGCGTGTTCGTCTTTTTCATCTCATACTCCTATCTTCACTTGTGATCCATACGCTTCAACCATTCCATATATAGTCAAGGATGTATTACTTTGCATGTTCAGAAAGTACTCCTCAAAGTCTATAGAAAAACAATCAAGTGTGTCGGACTTCTGGACCATTTATTGTCCACGAGTTAAGGGCACGTTTCTTTGCATGTTTATGGATGTACAGCTTGTTCTTCGTCAAGTTGCTTGGCATTCCATCCATTTACAAAATTAGGATAAAATCAAACGCATAAGTGTTCAATAGCTTCATTTGCTAGTGTAATCCCGGTAATAAATGTGGAATTATCTGGATCGCGAACGATTGGTTTCTCGAGTCTACGCATGACATCTGGATTTTCGTTTCACGCGTGGGTTCCAATCTTCTTGAGCCGAGGGGTCGCGAGGCTTCTTCATCGGCTTTAAAGGACAGAATGGGCAACTCTTTCATTCATCCTCGTGCAAGTCTTAGTTGGTAAACCTCTTCCCATGCCAGAGAGAAAGAGAGAAAACTAAGCGAGAGAGAGAGAGCATGGGAGGAGAGGTCCATGCCGGCCCTTCTCCTGGATGGGAGCCGATCCAGGCCTAGCGGCGTACTTGCCGCCTCGCCGGGCCTGGGTGGCGGCCGGTGACCCTCACTGGCGCCGAACGAGCATTCGTGAGGGTTCGGCCGGCTGGTGGTGGCCGGCCGTACCACCGGCATAGTAAGAACCTGCGAAAAAATAGAGGAAGAAAGTAAAAGAGGGAGAAGAGAGAGGGAGGGAGGCACGGCCGCGGCGACGGCCGACTCTGGACCGATCGCTGGCGGTCGGTCTGCTCAGGAAATGGCCGGTGGTGGCCCTGGCCACCGGCATGGGTCTCCCCTGGTTCGGGTGAACCAGGGAGAGGGAGAAATAAGAAATGAAAACAGGGAAGCCCTGTTTTGGGCTTTGGGCTGTTTGGGCTGTGTTGGGCCAGCCTAGTGAGCCCCTTTTGAGCAAAATTTTGGGCCATATATTGGGCCAGGAATGGAGAAAAGAGATTATAGCTTGGATCAGTTTTGATTCTAGTTTTTGAGAGAATTTTTATTTCCCATTTGGACTAATAATCTTGAAATAATTAATCCCAAAGTTAGGCCCAGAATTAGACTGAGTAGAATTTAGGGGACACTTTATCATTCCAATTTTAGAAATTTAATTGTGAAAAATAATGCTATAGGTATCCAGAAGTCCGAATAACTGAGTTATACTGTGGGATTAGCATACTGATAAGTAAGCCAATTATCATGATTTCATAAATTATTTAATATATAGATCTTTGGATTTATAGATGTATTAATTTATGAAATGAGAAAAAAATGAAATTTTGATATTTGATTTGGTTATTTTGAAATTAGTAAATAGTACCATAAGTATTCAATTGAGTATTTGCTATAGTTATATGCAACTGCTAATATTTTGCAAAGTAATGATTTATAAATATGCAAAAGATGAAGGATATGATATTTTGACTTTGCAAAATATATTGGTACTATTGATATATTTATATGCAATTGCTAATAATATTCAAACTACTGTATATGTGAGAAGTTATGCTTATGTTGATGCATGATATGTTACATGTAAAATATGATGATGATAATTGAAATATGCTTATATGTGTCACCGCGGTTCTCATATGATGTGAAATAATGTGATATGCCAAGAAATACGGATCTACCTCTACAGAGAGAATATGTGGAGGACACACATATGTTATATGTAGGGTGTGTTGTGATTGATTATGATATATGACATAACACTGATACCAGAACCCTTCTTCTTAAGGACATTTAAGAGTGATACACCAGTTGGGTATTGTAGGGCCATAGACACATAAGAATTGATAATTATATAGATATAGTGGTTTGTTTATATTATATTTCGGCATTTATTGTATGACTAAGCTTCCAAAATTACTTTGAGCAAATGAGATGTATGTTCTGATAATATGTCAAAATATATTTGAAATTGAAAGCTTTTTACATGTATTTACATGAAAACTGATTTGATAATATCTTGAAATGATTATATTATATTATAATAGGCTTACTTATTGAGTGTGAGCTTATTTAAATCTCACAATGTTTTTCAGAGCCACAAGACTGAAGAAGAAATATGAGGTAGATGAGCTTCTCTTAAAATAAATTAGATCTAACATTTTGATGTAACCCCAGTAATTTATGTTTGTAGGGCATGTAGCCCAAAATTATATTTATGGCTTGTATTAAAGTTATTAACTTTTAATGGCATATAGTTATTGCCTTTTCTTGAATTAAGTGTTACGATTCAAGATGCCTTGCATGCCTAACATGCGGCGAGTTATCATCTTGGATCCAATATTGGATTTGAGGCGTAATAGTTAGGGAGCTTAAAATATGATCTGGGTAACAATACAACCTGAACTTTGCACAAGATAACCTTGGTTCGGAAATGAGTTGATCTGACCTGCTATAATGCAACAAATTGTTGCTTGAAAGATATATATTCGAGTACAAAACACCTGACTTGATCTATCTGTTGAACGAGCCATGCATGAATCTAACTCCAAGACACAGCAGACAAGAAGCAAGGGCCTGTTTGTATAACTGAAGCAGGTAGTCTTAGATTATCAATGATTTTTATATATAATGGGATGGCTTGATTCTCGATGATGTAGTATTATTGTATTTGATATAGCATAAGAATCCTAAATTAACAATCATGGGATATCAAAATTATCTTTCATTAATTAACTTTTCTTTGCTTTAAAAAATAATCACCCTTACTATATTTTACAAATAATATCATAGTCATTTATTTATTTTTATAATATTTAGATTACGCTATAATATTATAATACAATAATTATTATATTATATTACATATCATATTATATTATAATTATAGTTATCTTATATTTATAATATAATAGTATATTATATAACATTATATTTATAACAATATAATACTATAATTATAGTTATATTATATAATTATTATAAAATTAAATATGAAATATTTTTATATAGATAAGTGGTATTTTGATGCCTAAATTTTGAGTTAATTAAGATTTTCGTCCGGAGATGATCTTTGATACTCAACTCTCATAAATGGATATGAAATCATAAGATTGGAGAGTAATTTTAGAGATCGGGTGATATGCAATTATTGCCATGTATCATTGGTAATCCTAGATGCATCACTTATACCTAATGCCTCCCAAATGTCTCTCAAGATTTCACCTGAGTATAGAACTCAAGAACAATCCTAAGGCATACATGTCCCACTGTCTTCTACTTCCTTTCCGCTTTTTGCTCCACCAAGGGGAAAAAAAAAAAAAAACCTCTTCTGGTGTTAGGCTTGGGCTCCTTTTGCAAACTTAAGGGATTGGCTTGGCTGACGGACCCAAGATTGGGAGCTCAGACTGGAACTGGGCCTCAGACCCATTTCCAAGCCTAAAGATCCGCAATGTGGTGTTCTTCTGTGGTTTGAGCAAACCCTAACGTTTCATATTATATAATTCAAGCCTTTTGAAAGAGTTTTTAAAATAAAATAAAATAAAATAAAAAAAGTCTGTACAACGATTTGTTGGGGACAACACCAAATTTTCTTCAACAAGTAGCTTAAAACGCATGTTAGCATGGCAGCATATTCTTTCTTCCAGAGGCTAGTTTGGCCCTCTCTGCACAAGATATCTTCCTTGTTATTTCTTTGTTCCGGTGGTGGTTAATACCCACACATATAGCATAAGCATCATGTAATACCCTTAAGCATGAATAGTTCTACATTGAATTAAAAAAAGAATGCTTTGAAGAGTTATAACTTAAATTTATTTGCTACTAATTAACTTAAACTCTAGGATTACGTTTTGTATCGCCAGCAATTTTAAATGGTAATATGGATTACTTATAAGAAAATTACTCCTTGATAGATTACCAGTCATGTTGATTACTGTGTTTGATATACATAGGTAATGCAACAACAATATTGATTACTGTGTTTGGTATAACAAATAGATTACCAATTATATAACATTAAAATTTTAAAATACTCCTAAATTAAATTTATTAAAAATTTATATATTATATATATGATTTAAAAAATTATTTTATAAATGGTAATGTTTTAAAAAATTATATTTATAAATGATATTCAAGTGACTAGTGAGGATGCTGAAGGCCACTGATCGAAAGAAATTCATGGCGTGCCATGGACGAAGATCCATGGTCTGACTTCGTGGAAGAGGGTGTGGTTCGGGACTTTTGACATGGAGGTTCCAGCGAGATTGGTAGAAGAGAATGCGAGTAGAAAGATCAAAAGAAAAAAAAAGGTAATTTTATCAAAAAGTAATTTATAAGATTACATTTATGGTAACATGGATAACCACCCCTTCCTAAGGTAATCTGGATTACCTCTCCACTGCAAGATAGATTGCCATACTACCAAACATAATGGCCCTTTTAAATTACCGATGATTTAGATAGATTGTCTATTACCAAACGCCCCCTAGGTTTTAAGGCTAAATGAATTTGATAGGATATTGTCCGATAAAAGTCCCACCCACATCAGATAAAAAAAAAGAATGTCTACCAATTAACTTATGCCTAACTTTTTTAGATTATATGGACTCAGCGTGCTAACAGGTCCAGCCTTAGGTGCCACACATCGTATGGCATTCCATGTATCATGTAGGATGATCATATTTTTCCTAGAATGGGAAAATTGAAGTTGGCAAGTCTTTTCAAAGTTAGCAACCAGTTCAATATCCTGAGCAATCACCATTAACATGCATGTAATCCAAGTGCAAAGATCATTCATGTCCTCTGCTTTCATTACTTGTAAAATACAGCATAGATTGAATGATTGAATCCATGCATGCATGGGATACACTTTTTCATTTCGTTGGTCACCACCAGTCTCCTGCTTTGCCAGAAATGGGTCACCTTGATGAATCAATATGGCAAAGGTTTCAACCTTGCAGAAGTAATCAGCTGGTAAAATGAAAGTGGTTTAGAGTTTTGTTCTCTTGTATTTACCACTATAATCACAACCATTACTGTCAAACAAAATTGTAGTTAGAAAAAGAAACGGTTGGATACAAATTGTTTGAGAAACCTTAGCTTGAAAGAAGAGAAGGAATTCAATATTGCATGGTAAATGAATTTCCTACTTACTAGGAGAAGATAATGGGATGAAAAGGGTTCGACTGTCTTGAGTTAAGAAAAAGGGAGGTAATTACCTATAGAAACATGAATAAAGATCATGAGAAAGTTATTGAATTGGCAAGTAATTGACGGAAGAAATTGCTACAGTAGAATACATCAAGCCTGTTTAGGATAGTGGTAAGATGAACAAATTACAGGAGTTCTGAACATCAACAATGTACATGGTGCGCCATCAGGCAATTACAGTGCTTATAAATCTAATATGTGATTCCAATTACCCTGTGAAACAAGAATATGTTGGGCCTGGTGTGGTGCTATCAAGGCTCAAGAGGGCTAATTTGTATGGAGCTGGATGTGAGTCCAAGGTTTGAGATTAAATCAAGTTCAGGTATACATGGGCTTGGAGATTAGTTTAATCTCATTGGGTTAGTCCATGGGAGTTTTTGAAAAGTCTGGGCCAATCCTACTCCGTCATGGATTTAAACTCTAGTCCTTAGGATTTATGGATAGAGGACTTGGTTATGTATTTAAATTCTAGTCTCTAGGGTTTATGGATATATGAAACAGATTTTTTTCTCTTAAGAATAGCCACCTTCATCTTCTTCCCTCCTTCCTCCTCTGTTGGCCCAATGGCAACCCAAGAGGGGGGTGAATTGTGTTGTTAAAAATTTAGCTTTTTAAAATTATGTTCTTTGAAATAAAAGAGATTGAGTGCAAGATAAATGCTAGGCACAAATAATGAGATAGGAAGAGACAAAGAGATAAAGCACGATAAACACAAAGATTTTATAGTGGTTCGGTGTATCCAACACCAACATCCACTCCCAAGTAGCACTTGGGCCCACACTATAATCTTCTTGATTACAGCCGAGTTGTTTTATAAGCTCACAACTCAAAACTTGTTGTTTCCTCGGGATCACAACGAACCCAGCTAGTTTTACTGGGCTTACCAGCACAAAACCCAAACACAAGCTATCCTTAACTTGTTCCGAGGTATACTACCTCCACTAATTCAATCCCCTGATTGAATTAGCAAGCAACAGTTTGAAAACAATAAAGATTTCAATACAACACTTAAACAGCTCCTTAAGTGAGCAGATATTCAATAAAATAAATAGGGTAAGAAAAGCCTGATTGAAGCTCTTTAAATGTATGCTTTTCTTTTCCTCTTTCCTTTGAAAGATTGAATCAGCCTCAGCTCAGTTTCTTCACGCAGCAGAGAAGTTGAGGATTTGGGGCTTTTGCTTTCTCTTCTTCAAATGTTGGAAATCTCCTTGATTTGATCTTGAGAAGCTTGTAGATTTCTCTTTGAACTTTTCTGGGATTGATGGACTTAAGCTCAGAGTATTTCCTTTTGATTTCTCTCTTTTTTTCTCAGTATTTTTGAATATTTTCTCTCTTTTCTTGCTATGTTCTCTCTCTTTTTCCCTTTTCAAACAGACGGATATTCCTCCTTTTATAGATCTCTTAATCCAAGGTTTAGTTGGAAAATATAGCCGTTGTGAGATGCTTGGATACTCCTACACACAAAGAAAAATAACCGTTAGAGATTAGGTGGAAAAAATATTACCGTTGGAGTCCGTTCTGACAATTGAAAATCCGCTCCTGACAGGTTGGAGTCGGCTCCAACTTTTCAGGTGTCGGCTCCAGATCGGGTATCCAAAAATAGCAAAAAAAAGTTTGTTGAGGAGTTGGCTCCGAGAAAGTTAAGTGTCGGCTCGTCGCTTTCGGGAGTCGGCTCCGGAATCTAAGAGTGTCGGCTCCAGAAATGTCCATAAAATACGCTCTCTGTTCTCAGGTTAGAGTCGGCTCCAGAAACTCAGGTATCGCTCCCGAATTCTAGGTGTCGGCTCCAAAAACTGAAAGAATGCACTTCTCTGTATCTCAGGTTGGAGTCGGCTCCGAAACTCTGAGTGTCGACTCCAGACCATGCCAAAAATCTAGAAACCTTCTGATATGCCTTGGGGTCGGCTCCTGACTATTTGGGTGTCGACTCCAAGTTCTGAACTTTAAAAAATTCCTTTAAAATTTGATTCAAAACTTATTCCTTTTGATTGATTAAACATTTTTAACCCCTGAAACACTTATTAAATCTGTCAGAAACATAGTGAATATACTCATGTCTTTTGTTAATCATCAAAATCAATAATTGGGTCAACAATCTCCCCCTTTTTGATGATTATAAAAACATTGAGTATATGCATGATTAAATAATAAGAGTTTCAAATCAAATTTCTCAAATATTTAGTTTTCACAAGTAAGCTCCCCCTGAATGAAGTAGCTCCCCCTATGATACTCAATTTAACTATCAATTATATCTTATATGAGTTTAATGTTTGATACCAATTAAACTTTCATATCAAATTAACTTTTAATTAAGCTTATTCCTTTCAATGCATAATTTTTCCATTATAACTTTCACATTATAACTTTCAATGCATATACGACTATCAATTACATTTTCTCCCCTTTTTTGTAATCAACAAAAAGGTTAAGAAATTTCAAATTAAATGACAAATTAAGAGATGCTTCAAGGATTAAATGATATTCATTAAGTAAAAAGTTCATTACATACTTCACAAAGTCAAGCATTACATAAAAAATCTTCATTACATCAAAATTTCAGTAAACACATCAAACATCAAACTAAAGCAAATAAACATCAAATCCCAAATCTCCTTTTGAGTTCTTCTAGAATCTTGCCATCCCTTCTCTTTGAGTAGCAATGAATTCATTTAGTCTCCTATCAAAGAATCTGGATGCAACAACGATCTTTTCTTGTAACTCAGCATTGCATTTGGAATATGTCTCTGAATCTCCACAATCTCTTTAAGTTCTTCAAAATATTCTTGAGATCATTCTTCAAAGATTGCGGAGGCTCCAAGGGTGGACTCAATTTTGTTTACTCTTTCATCCAAGGAATAAAACATTTCTCTTAAATTCATCAGGCTATTGTCAATTTCAGTTTTCATCTCTTCCTTGTGAGTACCAAATAATTCTTTAAGTTGCTCCAACTGAACATCAGAAAAACCAACAGAAGGAACACACTGGTACAGATGCAGGAACGGAAGTAGGTACCGGTGGTGGTGATGATCTGCTAGGTTTGGTGAAGATGCCTCACTGAAGGACCTGCCTCAGAAGGTGCAGTGGCTCCAATGTCAGCCGCTCTTTCATCTAGATTACCTTTTCTTTCCCATCTACCATCCACTTTCACAAATCCATTCTATGCACAGTAGCCAGCTGTAATAATCGGTGTGTCTAAGGTTCTTCAAAGGTTCATTCTCTGAAATGACAACACCCTTGGCTTTGAATACTAAAGTTAATATCATGCCATAGGGTAAAGAGGATCTTTCTTATTCCCTGCCTCTGCCATATACCAAATCATCATAGCAGCCAGATTAATTCGGCTGACCAGTCAAAACACTATCCATAAACAATGTCTCGCTCTGAGACATACTCAAAACGTCCAGTCTTGGAAATAAAATCCTACCATAAATGTTATGTAACAACCTAAGTTCAAGAGGCAACTGATTTGCCCTAATTTCTTCAAATTCGGTTATTTCCCTACCTAACATCCTTGATAAAGCATTTGATCTTTCACTGTGAATGTTCCAGCAAGCCCAGTAACAGGAATCCCTAAAAGGTTTCCTAAAATTTTGAAGTAATGAATCCTTTTCCCTCTTACTGAACTAACAATTCCTCCATCTCCTCTAGATAAATTGAAATAAAACTCCTTGACTAGGGCTGGATAAGTAGGAAATCAAGGGAACATACCTTATCCCAACCTAGTTCCTCAACTGCCTCCCAATGGAAAACCTTCTTTCAAAAATGAAAATCTACCTTCCTACCCATTGTGATTACACGGCTTGCCAAAGTATTTGAGGTGAGGAGGCTTGGAGCAGCGCTGGTGTGGATGACGAGGAAGAAGAGCTCGCGAAGGCTGCCTTGCCGACGCCTTACAGTCCGTTTTCCGGTCACCCCTCCACCAAACACTGATCCCCTCGTTTTGGGTGCCATTAAGCTAAGGAGTGGTTAATTTGAGGGATTTTAGGTTTTGGAAAGAGTTGGAGAGTTTGGAGAGGATTGGAGTCGATTGAAATGACGAGAGTCGACTCTGCCCTAAATAAATTAACCTGGGACCACTTAGAGTCGACTCCCGCAAAGTGAGGTGTCGCTCCAGGTCGCTAACACAGTCAGCGCTCGAACTGGAGTCGGCTCCGCTAAGGCGGGTGTCGGCTCCAAGGTCTCAGACGAGACACAGACAAGCGACTCCACAAATCAAGGTGTCGACTCCACTGACAGTTTCAGAAAAAAATAAGAGAGTTTCAAACATCCGAAACTTGTCAAATAAAATCAATAATTTTTGATAAAATCTTTGGAATTGGAGAATCAAATTGTTCAAATGTCTAGATAAATTGTCCTTAAAATCATGAGAGAAATTTCAAGAAATTGATTGAAATCTAGATAATCATTCCTTAGGGGTTTCAAAATCATTCCAAAGGGTCACAAATCCCTAATTCTCCTCTAAGATAACAAAATCTTTTCACTCAAAGGTTTTGTAAATATGTCAGCTAATTGTTCTTCAGTAAACATAATCAAGACAAATTTCATTATTAGCTACATGTTCTCTTATAAAGTGATATCTAATTTCAATGTGTTTAGTTCTTGAATGTTGAATTGGATTTTTAGTTAAGTTTATTGCACTTGTATTATCACATCTAATAGGAGTTTTATCAAGTGTTATGCCATAATCTTCAAGTTGTCGCTTAATCCAAAGGATTTGAGCACAGCAACTTCCAGCTGCAACATATTCTGCTTCAGCAGTAGATAAGCAACCGAATTTTGCTTTTTGCTAAACCAAGAGATTAAGTTACTTCCTAAAAATTGACATGCACCACTTGTACTTTTTCTATCTAATTTACATCCAGCATAATCAGAATCAGAATATGCAATTAAATTTAATGTTGAGTCTCTAGAATACCATAATCCTACATTTTTAGTTCCACTTAGATATCTTAAATTCTTTTTACAGCAATTAAGTGAGATTCTTTAGGTTCAGATTGAAATCTAGCACATAGAAAACAAAAACATGATATCTGGTCTACTTGCAGTTAAGTAAAGTAAGGATCCGATCATACCTCTATAATATTTTTGATCTTTCTTACCATCTTCATCTTTGTCCAATTTGCATGAAGGACTCATTGGTGTTCCAAGGGTTTGATTGATTCCATTCCAAACTTCTTGAGAATTTCTTTGTGTACTTTGTTTGGTTGATGAAAATTCCTCTTTGCTTTGTTTGATTTGAAGTCCTAGGAAGAAGTTGAGTTCTCCCATCATGCTCATTTCGAATTCACCCTGCATTAACTTAGCAAATTCTTGACATAGAAGATCGTTAGTAGCACCGAATACAATATCATCTACATATATTTGTACTACTAATAAATCTTTATCTTTTCTTTTCAAAAATAGAGTTTTATCACATTTCCTCTAGTAAAATCATTTTCAATTAGAAATTTACTTAATCTATCATACCAAGCTCTAGGTGCTTGTTTTAAACCATATAGTGCTTTGTGTAATTTAAAAACATGATTTGAAATTCATGATCTTCAAAACCAGGTGGTTGTTCTACAAAAACTTCTTCATTTATAAATCCATTTAAAAATGCACTTTTAACATCCATTTGAAATAAATTGATATTCATATGACATGCAAATGCAAGTAATAATCTAATTGCTTCTAATCTAGCTACAGGTGCAAAGTTTCATCAAAATCAATTCCTTCTTCTTGATTATATCCTTTTGCAACTAATCTAGCTTTGTTTCTAATTACTATGCCATTTTCATCTAATTTATTTCTAAATACCCATTTAGATCCTATAACTGAATGACCTTTTACATTATTTCTAGTAAATTGATTTAATTCTTCTTGCATAGCTAACATCCAATTACTATCTTTTTCAGCTTCTTCATAGTTTTAGGTTCAATTTGAGATACAAATGCAAGATGATTATTGATATTTCTCATTGATGATCTAGTTCTTACTCCTTGAGATGGATCACCTATAATCAATTCCTTAGGATGACCATAAGCATATCTCCAATCTCTAGGAGATCTACATCATTATGATAGTATCAATAACATCAACCCTAGGGAATCATCATCTTTAGCTTCTTGTTCATGATCTGAAGATACATCTATATTTAATTTTTCAATATCTCTTTCTAGCAAATTTGTATCTTCCTCATCATCAATCTTTTCTGAATTTGATGCTAAAGATTCATCAAAAACTACATGAATAGATTCTTCTACTATTAAGTTCCTTTTGTTAAATACTCTATAGGCTTTACTAGTTGTTGAATATCCTAAGAATATGCCTTCATCAGATTTTGCATCAAATTTTCTAAGTTGTCTTACCATTATTATGAATGAAACATTTACACCAAATGCATGAAAATAACTAATGTTAGGTTTCCTATTATTCCATAATTCATAAGGAGTTTTCTTAAGAATTGGCCTAATTAAAGCTCTATTAAGGATGTAACATGCTGTGTTTATAGCTTCCGCCCAAAAGTATTTTGGTAGGTTGCTTTCACATAGCATGGTACGGGCCATGTCTTCTAAAGTTCTATTCTTTCTTTCTACAACTCCATTTTGTTGGTGTTCTAGGTGCAGAAAAGTTATGATTAATGCCATGTTCAATGCAAAATTTTTCAAATAAATGATTTTCAAATTCTGTGCCATGATCACTTCTAGAGACACTATGTGGTGTTTTTCTCATTAGTGACTTTCTTGAAGAATTTCAGAAATATTGAAAGTCTCATCCTTATGAGCAAAAACAATACCCAAGTGATCTAGAATAATCATCTACTATCACAAGACCATATTTCTTTCCTCCTAGACTAGTGGTTCTAGTTGGTCCAAAAAGGTCCATGTGAAGTAGCTCTAGTGGCCTAGAAGTGGAAACAACATTCTTTTTGAAAGAGTTTCTAGTTTGTTTTCCAAATTGACATGCATCACAAATTCTGTTATTTTCAAAATCTAACTTTGGAAGTCCTTTAACTAAATCCATTCTAATTAATTTTGAAATCAAATGTGTGCTTGCATGACCTAATCTACGATGCCACAACCATCCAATCTCATTTACATTAGCATTATCAGCAACTAAGCAATGACTATTAGTAGACAATTGTCTAAATCAATTAAATATACATTGTCATTTCTACTTCCAGTAAATATAATGCTATTGTCAATAGGATTAGAAACAGTGCAGATAGAAGCTTCAAATGAAACTTTGAAACCTTTATCACACAATTGCTAATACTAATTAAATTATGCTTTAAACCATCTACATAAAGAACATTTTCAATAAAAGTGGAGGGAGTTATCTGAATTTTACCAAAGCCCATAATCTGGCCTTTGTCGTTATCTCCAAGGTTACTACTCCTCCTCTTTTATCAAGGATGATGAATTGATCCTTATCACCGTCATGTGCCTTGAGCAGCCGCTATCAAGATACCACTTTCGTTTTGATCTTTTGGCCGCAAGACACTCCTGCAAAGTAATCAAACTTTTTGTTTAGGTACCCAAGCTTTCTTGGGTCCTTCATGGTTAGTAGCAACAAAGATAGTTCCTTTTGGAACCCATATTTTTTTCCTTTAATATTAAATTCTTATTTTTAGAATTGCATTCATAGGCTTTGTGTCCTTTCTTGTTACAGCAATAACATGAGACCTCATTTTTCTCATGTTCCTTTCTAAAGAAATTTTTAACATACTTTTGTTTCTTGTTAGGCCTATAACCTAATCCAGCCTTATCAAATACAGCTCTTTGATTACTCAATAACAAATTAAGTTTTTCAGAGCTATATGTAAATTTATCAACTATATTTTATATTTATCAACTTTTATCTTTAAACTGACATTTTCATTTGAAATTGATTCTTTTCTTTTAGCAAATTCTTATTTTCAGATTTCAATTTTTCAATTTCATGGGTTAGTTTATCTTTTTCTTTGACAAGATTTAAATTATCATTTTTCAAAGATTTGCTTTTCTTTTTCAAAACTTTAAAATCACTAACTAGTTCGTTAAATGCATCAAACAATTCATCAAAGGTAAAGTCATGAGTTTTGGTACTTACCTCATCGTATTTTGCCATAAAAAAATGTTTGCAACCTCTTTCTGTTCTTCCTCGGAAGAGGATTCCTCGCTATCGCTCCATGTTGCAACATATGCCTTTTTTTTTTCTTGTACCCCTTTTTTAATTGAGGACAGTCATATCTAAAGTGCCCCGGTTTCTTACATTCATAGCATATGAGGGGGTCTTTCTCTTTATCCTTCTCCTTTTCTTTTTCTTTTTCACCTTCCATCTTTGTTTCAAATTTTTTCTTGCGGAATGATCTCTTTCTTTGTATAAATCTTTAAATTTCTTAGCAAGGAGTGCAGTCTCCTCATCATCATCATCTTCTTCATCACTGCTGCTTTTTTTAATTTCTGCAGCTTTGAGGGCAATTGTTTTCTTCTTCTTGACGTCTTCCTCTATATGTTGTTTCATGGTCAACTCATGAGTCATTAGTGATCCAAGTAGCTCCTCCAAAGGTAAGGTATTGAGGTCCTTGGCTTCTTGGATTGCAGTCACCTTTGCTTCCCATGTCCTTGGAAGAGACCTAAGATTTTACGAACCAACTCAGAGTTAGTATAGGTCTTGCCAAGACTCTTTAAACCATTCACAATATCAGTAAATCTTGTATACATGCAGGTTATAGATTCAGTTTGTTCCATGCTAAACAATTCATATTTATGAATAAGAATATTAATCTTTGATTCTTTGACTTGATTAGTACCCTCATGGGTAACTTCTAATCTGTCCCAAATTTCTTTTGGAAATACATGTAGAAATTCTATTAAATCATTAGCATCTAATGCACAATATAAAACATTCATGGCCTTAGCATTGAGCTGAGCCATTTTCCTATCATTCTCATTCCAATCCCTTTCGGGTTTAGGAACTATTGAATCGTCTACTATGTGTGGGTGTGCTAGGTCCATTAGTGATTACACTCCATATTTCATAATCTAAAGCTTGAATAAAATTCTCATTCTAGCTTTCCAATAAGAGTAGTTTGAATCCATTAAATAAAGGAGGTCTATTTGTAGAATGACCTTCAGCAAACGAAGATCCAGCTTAAGCTGCCATTTGGATCTTTAGCTCTTGATCGTTTCATCAAATAAACAATGAGCACAAGCTCTGATACCAATTGTTGGCCCAGATGGCAACCCAAGAGGGGGGGTGAATTGGGTTGTTAAAAATTTAGCTTTTTAAAATTATGTTTTTGAAATAAAAGAGATTGAGTGCAAGATAAATGCTAGGCACAAATAATGAGATAGGAAGAGATAAAGAGATAAAGCACGACAAACACAAAGATTTTATAGTGGTTCGGTGTATCCAACACCTACATCCACTCCCAAGTAGCACTTGGGCCCACACTATAATCCTTTTAATTACAACCGAGTTGTTTTACAAGCTCACAACTCAAAACTTGTTGTTTCCTTTGGGATCACAACGAATCCAGCTGGTTTTACCGGGCTCACCAGCGCAAAACCCAAACACAAGCTATCATTAGCTTGTCCCGAGGTATACTACCTCCACTAATTCAATCCCCTGATTGAATTAGCAAGCAACAGTTTGAAAGCAATAAAGATTTCAATACAACACTTAAACAGCTCCTTAAGTGAGCAGATATTCAATAAAATAAATAGGGTAAGAAAAGCTTGATTGAAGCTCTTTGAATGTATGCTTTTCTTTTTTCCTCTTTCCTTTGAAAGATTGAATCAGCCTCAGCTCAGTTTCTTCATGCAGTAGAGAAGTTGAGGATTTGGGCTTTTGCTTTCTCTCTTCAAATGTTGGAAATCTCCTTGATTTGATCTTGAGAAGCTTATGGATTTCTCTTTGAACTTTTCTGGGATTGATGGACTTAAGCTCAGAGTATTTCCTTTTATTTCTCTCTTTCTTTCTCAGTATTTTCTGAATATTTTCTCTCTTTTTCTTGCTCTGTTCTCTCTCTTTTTCCTTTTTCAAACGGACAGATATTCTCCTTTTATAGATCTCTTAATCCAAGGTTTAGGTGGAAAATATAGCCGTTGTGAGATGCTTGGATACTCCTACACACAAGAAAAATAATAGTTAGAGATTAGGTGAAAAAATATTACCGTTGGAGTCCGTTCTGACAATTGAAAATCCGCTCCTGACAGGTTGTAGTCGGCTCCAACTTTTTAGGTGTCGGCTCCAGATCGGTATCCAAAAATAGCAAAGAAAAAGTTTGTTGAGGAGTCGGCTCCGAGAAAGTTAAGTGTCGGCTCGTTGCTTTCGGGAGTTGGCTCCGGAATCCAAGAGTGTCGGCTCCAGAAATGTCCATAAAACACGCTCTCTGTTCTCAGGTTAGAGTCGGCTCCAGAAACTCAGGTGTCGGCTCTCGAACTCTCAGGTGTCGGCTCCCGAATTCTAGGTGTTGGCTCCGGAAACTGAAACAGAATGCACTTCTCTGTATCTTAGGTTGGAGTCGGCTCCGAAACTCTGACGACTCCAGACCGTGCCAAAATCTAGAAACCTTCTGATACGCTTGGAGTCGGCTCCTGACTATTTGGGTGTCGACTCCAAGTTCTAATTTTGAAAGTTCCTTTAAAATTTGATTCAAAACTTTCCTTTTGATTGATTAAACATTTTTAACCCCTGAAACACTTATTAAATCTATCAGAAACATAGTGAATATACTCATATCTTTTGTTAATCATCAAAATCAATAATTGGGTCAATCCTCTCTCCTCTTGCCGTCGTGAAGACATCTTTTCATAGGAAAAGTTCGATGCTCGTGTGAGATGAAGCAGCGAGGGCTTAAGACTTCGAGCCAGGGGCGTGAAATCTTTCTCACGGTCGGAACCGAGCACCTGATTTCTCCCAGACTCGTACGTGGAGAAGCTGTGAGGAAAGGGGATATTCCAGCGCTCCGGTCAATGAGTCCATGGTGAAAGGAAGCATCGTGGTTTCACGTACGTGAAAAGAGGGCGTCCATGAGGAGCACGAAAGATCTCACGAAGGAGGACGTGAATTTTTCTAGCTAAGAACTAAAAAGGATTTATTTTATTAAATAAAATCTAAGAAGAATAAAGGAGCTATGGAGGATTCAAACCCAGGATTAAAGAGTTCAAGGGCAGATGCTTTACTACTGCGTCAATCTAATTGTTGACAAAGAATGGTGAAAGGCCAAGATTCTTATTCAGCAAGAATCCACTGTTAATCAAGGACTAAACCCCAACAGAATAACCTATAATTCCTATTGGAATTACATGAGAACTGTGTAGGCTTTCCTGCTTCAGTTTAGGCACCACCTTTAAATGATTGTTCTGAGAAGGTTTGGGAAAATTGGCAGCATAAATGGAGAAAAAAAGGTAAGTTCTACCAGAGCTTTCAATCTTACAAATATTTAAGTTTGACAAGAATCTCTACTCACACATTTGATTTAATTTGCAATAAGAAAACATTAATGCAATTGGGAGGCTTGCTCCTACTTGCTCACCACAAACAACACCCTTATAACCAATTATTGTTAAAATGCCCTGCTCAAAAACTGTCATAATAAATATTCCTAGATGACCAACAAATTTGAGACCAAATCCGCATTAGTTTGGTCTCCCAAAATTATGTTTTAGCGTGATTTCATTCATATATAATATATAATATTACTTGGTTTAAGGTGTGCTATGAATGATGCTTTTTTTATAGTAAAATTTGCTCATTTGATGTAAATAGTTGATAATGGTCTACCTTCAAAATATAATGAATTGCTGCATGTTTTCTTTGAAGTAGGCTCTAATGAAAGAAAATCAAAGCAGATTCAAACTAACTAAATTCAAATTCTATGAAAATCAATAAAGTAATTTAATAAAATCTCTTCTTTTATATCAATTTAATTCTCTCTTCTCAAATACTAAAGGAATGTACTTAACTCATTTTAAATGCTTAAAGGCTCTTAAGTTTCTTTTTTACTATTGCTTCACTTACGCAAACTCATTGAAAATGAATTAGAATGATAATACTGTCCCCTATATGTAGATATGTAGAGGTGAGTATATGGATTTTTAGGCATCCTTTCATTAGACATGCATTTACCACATCATTCATTCAATCATCAAGGATTGTGTCCCTTAGATTGGAGGTACCATATCATCCAATTGATAAGATGCAATGAAATGCATCTCCTTGGTATAATTAATAGATTATTAAGGATTGTGACCCTTAGATTGGATGCACCATATCATCTATGCAATCAAATGCATTAAGATGCATCTCCCTCTTCATAGGGTTAAATCTCTTGAAATCACCATTAGATTAGATCTCTTTATAAGTGAGATTATCTCTTCATAAGTAGGACTTACGGTTTCTAAGAGAGAAGTGAAAATAAAGAGCGATGAAAATTAAACTTTATCTACTTAACTATCCTGAAAAATTACATAAAACTATAAATTATATTAAGTTGGTACAGGTTAACTAAATATCTTATATGGAACTATTTTTAATACCACAAATTCTTCGTACCGAAAAATTATTCAATTTTTCAAAAAGGGTGCTCATACTTAATGAAAAGATATTTGAAGTGATGAAAAAGTATGCATTAATTTATTAATTAGATAACAAGGTGATAGGACGTTAACAGACCCATGGGCAATAAAAACAGAAATTTTCAAATAATTTTTCTAGGCGGCCATCTTCGGCGGCCTTCTTAAGCAGCTTAGTTCCTAGGCGGCCTCGCTGGCCTACTAAATTTTCTCTTCAAGGACGCTGTAGGCATTTAATTCCATCCGCAGCTTTGCTCTCTGTCGCAACAAGCGTCTGTCATAATGAAGAGAGAACAAGAGGGAAAAGAGTTATGTGATGTGAGTGGGTTCTCCCAAGAATCACCTTTTGTCATTAATATCCCATAGGCAAATCAATGGGCAGCATTTAATGATATCCTAGCGGCCCCTTCCTCAACAATTCTAGGCGGTCTTCTTCAACAGCTATCATAGGCGGCCTTCCTCAACCATTCTAGGCGGCCTTTCATCTTAGGTGGCAGTCCTAGGCGGCCTTCCTCAACGGCCATCCTAGGCGGCCTTTCTAGGCAGCCTGTCATCTTAGGCGGCCATCTTAGGCGGCCTCTTCCTCAACGGCCTTCCTCAATGGCCATTCTAGGCGGCAGTCCTAAGCGGCCTTTTCCTCAACGGTCATCGTAGACAACCTCTTCCTCTACGGCCTTCCTCAATGGCCATCCTAGGCGCAGCCCTAAGCGGCCTTCCTCAATGGCCATCCTAGGCGGCCTTTCTAGGCGGCCATCTTAGGCAGCCTTTCTAGGTAGCCATCTTAGGCAGCCTTTCTAGGCGGCTTCGGTTTCATACTCCCAATGCCACCACGAAGATGGCTCCTATCGCATTTATGTGCTAGGGCATTTATGGTCTTATAAAGGCCATGTGCATTTATGGGTTGACTCCCTTTTTGGCCCCATGCATGCACGTAAGGGTTCTTCGGTAATAACTTCGGGACCCATCTTCATCATAAGCGGTTCCGAAAGCTTCTCTCAGCTAGGCGGCTCCCGAGCAAATCCTAAGCGGCCTCCGGCCGTTCCATGATGGCTTCTGGCCTTTCTGCAACGGCCCCTGTCACAGCGGCCTTCCGTCCATCCTAGGCGGCCCCTGGCAAATCCTAGGCGGCCTCCAGCCCTTCCATGACGGCTTTCGGCCTTTCTGCAATGGCCTCTGTCACGGTGGCCTTCCGTCCATCCTAGGCAGCCCCTGGTGGTCCGAGCGAATCCCACGGTGGCCCCAGGTCTTCCACGGACTTCTAACTCTCTGAACTTCATGACTTCGAGCATCCAGGGCTCCCCTGGTTCGGACTCCAGGCTGCATGGATGGCTCTGGGAGGGAGAAGGACTCCAGCCACAAAATAATGAAAAGTGACGTGGAGGATAACAGGGAGGTGAAGGACCAGTCATGGTCCTTCCAAGATGACTCAAAGACCAATAAAAAGAAAGGAGGGACACTGGCATCATGATCTAAAGTATTTATAGGGCCCTCAGGAGCTTGTCAAAGGATAGGGCACCGCCACAATTCATAATTATAAATGACAGCTGGCAATAGATTGATTCAGAACTACGGATCAGCCGAGTATCTTCAACAGATTACCATAATTCGGCGTCAGATTCGCCGAGTCAAGGTGAACACAAGTCTCAAAATAAGAAAAGAGAAAAGTGATGAAGTATGTGACAGTGCCTGTAGCTCTGACATTCTACTAAGAGGTAAGCTTTATTGAAAGTTATTATTTATCATAAAAGTCTTGACAAGTGGCAGCATTTTGAGCCTCACAGATGTCAACCCTGATATTTCACCCACCAAAAGTCCTCAGTCATCATGACACTTTAGCCACTCAGACAAAATGAGCCCCCAAAAGTCATGGTCCATCTTATAGGCTCCACGTGACTCCTTCCCACTAGAGGACAAGAACCCAAACTTCTCAAGCAAGTTTCACAGAGTATAAAGGTAAATAAATTAGGTAAGAAGAGGTAACTCTAAAAAACTTAACACGCTCATTCTGAGCGCTCTCTCTTTCTCTTTCGAGCTTTCTCAAGCTCACGGCTGTTGCCCAAAGCACTAACTTGAGCGTCGGAGGGTCCCCACCGGAATACCCGACCGTGGGACTTCTTACAGGCTTTGAAGACAAAGGAAGGGCCCCGATATTTCTATGGAGGAACGGCCGACGCTCAAGGATGCCGACTCAAAGTGATCGGGCATCAACAGATTGGCGCGCCAGGAAGGGGGCGGCTGTGCTAAAGGAAAGAGAGCTTTGTCTCCCTGATCTGTAAGTCTTTATCCCCTCTAAAATAGCCATGGTGGTGACGCACGTGCCGAAGGTCCTCACCAATCATGCTGGGGGGCATCCACATCGTACTGAGCAGCAAAAGACCATCGTAAAGCTTTCGGGAGATTGCAGTCTCCTACCCCCCGCTCAAGCTGCCACTCCTCTCATTGCTCATCTTCTGAGCCATCTGGGAAAGATCTTAATCCTAAAGAAGCATCTGGATGGACAGCACCAGCGGCCAGAGGAGCTCAATTAAAGGCTCAGCAGACAGCCGGAGGTGGATTGCAACATGGTCAGCAGAATAATTTCCAAAAAGGGGCAAACTTGGGACATTATCTATGGCCCTTCACTTCAAGCATTTGTAGGCATTTTGATTTCTGGTGGTAGTAGGCCAAGAGGTGTTGATGCAATTAATGCAAGATGAAAGATGAAGATAAAAGGCTTTGACTACTGACTCTACCAAAGCCCTCTTTGTCTATCTCTCTTCCTATCTATTGCACCCAAGAGCCAAACCGAGCCCGAGCCCTTAGCGGATTCGGTTCCAGCTGCTCTCAGATTCCAGTACTGAGGGTGACCAATTCTCTCAAAGGAAAAATACAACAAGGGCAGAAAGCTATGAAAGAGGAGTCAGGACGTGACCCTCTGTATCGAAAGCGGGATGAGCTCAGATCATGTATACGTAGACACAAGCTTGTAGAGGAGGTGGGAGAGCTTGCAAATGATTTACCCCAGACGCATAATGTTGAAGAAGATTTTGAACAATTGAAGGTTTTTGAGGATTGTTCCCAGTTACCTAAGGAGGGGAACCAGATTTTGGAGAAAGAAGAAACTAACAGGGAGAGTGTCCAGAAGAAAAAACTGGCATCCAAAAGTAGGGAAACAAAACGACCGCAAGTGGTAGAGCCTCAACATCCAGAAGAAAAAAAAAACTCTCATATACTAAATGATGCTGGTGGGCATCTGATGAGGGAAGAGTTAGCATCCTCAATAATGGACAAGCAATGACTCCCAAGCAAGGACAACGGCACCTCTGTTCCAGTGAACCCGATTTCCTGAGGGACAGACCACTAGTGGGCTGAAGTACCCAGGTCAGCAGCAGGAGACCAATTTCTCCGAAGAAAAGCTCCCAAGCCTTTAATCGACGCTGACACCAAACACGATGCAAAGGCAAAAAGCCTCGAAAGCTAAGTATACCACACTCTGAGAACAAAGTTTCTTTTTATATAATCCAATAGATTTCTATTTGACTTCCTAACCCCTCAGCGGGCCAAGGGACACAGACACCCTGGACCGGCATAAGAAACCTCCGGAGGTTCAAGCCCTGTGT
>UESW01002382.1:0-89047 GCA_900491605.1 Calamus simplicifolius | reverse complement strand
TTTCATCAAAATCAATTCCTTCTTCTTGATTATATCCTTTTGCAACTAATCTAGCTTTGTTTCTAATTACTATGCCATTTTCATCTAATTTATTTCTAAACACCCATTTTGATCCTATAACAGAATGATCTTTGGGTCTATCTACTAGGGTCCATACTTTATTTCTAGTAAATTGATTTAATTCCTCTTGCATAGCTAACATCCAATTATTATCTTTTTCACTTCTTCAATAGTTTTAGGTTCTATTTGAGATACAAATGCAAGATGATTATTGATATTTCTCATTGATGATCTAGTTCTTACCTTGAGATGGATCACCTATAATCAATTCCTTGGGATGACCATAAGCATATCTCCAATCTCTAGGTAGATCTACATCATTATGAGTAGTATCAATATCATCATCCTTAGGTGAATCATTATCTTTAGCTTCAGGTTCATGATTTGAAGATACATATATTAATTTTTTAATATCTCTTTCAAGTAATGTTTGTATCTTCCTCATCATCAATCTTTTCAGAACTTGATGCCAAAGATTCATCAAAAATTACATGAATGATTCTTCAACAATTACTTCTTATTAAACACTCTATAGCTTTACTAGATGTTGAATATCCTAAGAATACCTTCATCAGATTTTGCATCAAACTTTCCAAGATTGTCTTTACCATTATTATGAATAAAACATTTACAACCAAATGCATGAAAGTAACTTAATGTTGGTTTTCTATTATGCCATAATTCATAAGGAGTTTTCTTAAGGATTGGTCTAATTAAAGCTCTATTTAGGATGTAACATGCCGTGTTTATAGCTTCCGCCCAAAAGTATTTGGGAGTTTGCTTTCACATAGCATGGTACGGGCCATGTCTTCTAGAGTCCTATTTTTCCTTTCTACAACTCCATTTTGTTGTGGTGTTCTAGGTGCAGAAAAATTATGATGAATGCCATTTTCAATGCAAAAATTTCAAACAAATGATTTTCAAATTAGTTCCATGATCACTTCTAAGAGACACTATGGTATTTTTCTCATTTGTGACTTTCTTGAAGAATTTCAAAAATATGGAAAGTCTCATCTTTGTGAGCTAAAAAAATACCCAAGTGAATCTAGATAATCATCTACTATCACAAGACCATATTTCTTTCCTCCTAGACTAGTGGTTCTAGTAGGTCCAAAAAGATCCATATGAAGTAGCTCTAAGTGGCCTAGAAGTAGAAACAATATTTTTAGATTTGAAAGAATTTCTAGTTTGTTTTCCAAATTGACATGCATCACAAATTTTGTTATTTTAAAATCCAGTTTTGGAAGACCTTTTACTAAATCCATTCTAATTAATTTTGAAATCAAGGTGTGTGCTTGCATGACCTAATCTACGATGCCATAACCAACCAATCTCATTCATATTAGCATTATTAGCAACTAAGCAATGATTACTAGTAGACAAATTATCTAAATCAATAAGTATACATTGTCATTTCTATTTCCAATAAAAATAATGCTATTCATCAATGGGATTAGATACAGTGCATAAGAAGCTTCAAAGGATACTTTAAAACCTTTATCACATAATTGACTATACTAATTAAATTATGCTTTAAACCATGACATATAAGACATTTTTAATAAATGTGGAGGGAGTTATTTGAATTTACCAAACCCCATGATTTGGCCTTTGCCATTGTCTCCAAAGTAACAACTCCTTCTCTTTTGATTTCAAGGGTGATGAATTGCTCCTTGTCACCCGTCATGTGTCTTGAGCAGCCACTATCAAGATACCATTTTCTTTTTGATCTTTGGCCGCAAGACACTCCTGCAAAAAATCAATCTTATGTTTAGGTACCCAAGCCTTCTTGGGTCCTTCATGGTTAGTAGCAAAAAGATTGTTCCTTTGGAACCCATATTTTCTTTCCTTTAATATTTAATTTCTTACTAGATATTTTGAAATTACATTCATAAGATTTATATCCTTCTTGTTACAATGTTAAACATGTAAATATTATTTTTCTTTACAAAAAATTTGAAATTTTTTTTTCTTAGTGGTCTATATCCTAATCCGGCTTTATCAAAAAGCTAGCTTTTTGACTGTTTAATAAATTAAGTTTTTGAGCTAATGTAAACTTATCAACTTATATTCTTATATTTTTCAAATTTAGTTTATCATTTTCATTGGAAATTGATTCTCTTTTTTTCAAATTTCATTTTCAGATTTCAAATTTCTTAATCTCAAAACAAGATTTTCTTTTTCTTAATGAAATTCAAGTTGTTCATTTTTTCAAAATCTTGTATTTCTTTTTCAAAACTTTGAAATCATCAACAAGTTCATTAAAAGTCAAACAATTCATCAAAGGCAAAATCATCACAAGGGTTTCGAACTTACCTCGTTGTCGTCGCCATAAAATGTTTGCAACTTCTTTTTGATCTTCTTCTTCGGAAGAAGATTCTTCGCTGTCACTCCAGTTGCAACATAGGCTTTCTTTTTCTTTTTGTAGGCTTTCTTCAATTGAGGACATTCATCTAAAGTGCCCCGATTTCTTACATTCATAGCAATTAAGGGGATCTCTTATCTTTGTCCTTATCTCTTTCTTTTTCTCTTTCTCCTTCCATCTTATTCAGATTTTCTTCTTATGGAAGGGTTTCCTTCTCTCATAAATTTTTTGAAACTTTCTAGCAAGAGAGCTGTCTCATCATCATCATCATCATATCACTGCTGCTCTCCTTCTTTCTGCAGCCTTGAGAGCGATATGTTCTTCTTCTTTTTCCTCCTCTATGTGCTGCTTCATGGTTAAGCTCATGGGTCATTAGTGATCCAAGTAGCTCCTCCTAAAGGTAAAGTGTTGAGGTCCTTGGCTTCTTGGATTGCAGTCACCTTTGCTTCCCATGATCTTGGAAGTGACCTAAGAATTTTGCGAACAAGTTCAGAGTTAGTATAAGTCTTACCAAGACTTTTCAAACCATTTACAATATCAGTGAATCTAGTGTACATGCATGCTATGATTTCAGTTTGTTCCATGCTAAATAATTCATATTTATGAACAAGAATATTTAATTTTAGATTCTTTAACTTGATTTGGTACCCTCATGGGTAACCTCTAATCTATCCCATATCTCTTTTGCGGAATTACAAGTGGAGATTACGATTAAATTCATTTAGCATCTAAACAATATAAACATTCATGGCTTTAGCATTGAGCTGAGCCATTTTCCTATCATTTCATTCCAGTTCCCTTTCGGGCTTAGGAACAATAGATCCATCAACAATGTGTGTGGGTGTGCTAGGTCCATTAATTATGACACTCCATAATTCATAATCTGAAGCTTGAATGAATATCTCATTCTAGCTTTCCAATATGAATAATTGGAACCATTAAACAAAGGAGGTCTATTTGTAGAATGACCTTCAGCAAATGATCCAACTTGAGCTGCCATTTGGATCTTTAGCTCTTGACCGTGTGATCAAAATCTAATGAGCACTAGCTCTGATACCAATTGTTGGCCCAGATGACAACCCAAGAGGGGGGGTGAATTGGGTTCTTTAAAAAATTAACCTTTTTAAAATAGTTTGCTTGAGATAATGAAGGCAAATGCAAAGTAACTATAAAGTGCAGTGAGTAAAATAGAGATAGAGATAGAGTCAATAAACACGGCAAACACAAAAGATTTTATAGTGGTTCGGTGTATCCAACACCTACGTCCACTCCCAAGATTCACTTGGGTCCACACTATAATCAACCTGATTACAGCCGAGTTGTTTTACAAGATCACAACTCAAACTTGTTGTTTTCCGGGGCACAATGAACCCAGCTGGTTTTCAAGGGCTCACCAGCACAAAACCCTAACACAAGCTAACCTAGCTTGAACCGAGGTAAGACTACCTCCGCTAGTTCAATCCCCCTGATTGAACTAGATACAAACAAATGAAATATGTTTTTCAAATACAAGCTCCTTAATGAGCAATAATCAAATAAATAACAAGTTTAGAAAAGCCTGATTTGTAGATGGTTGGCTTTTGAGCTTTTCTTCTTTTCTTCTTTTCTTCTCCTTGCTAGGTTGAATCAAGCCTCAGCTTTGATTCTTCACAGTTGAAGCAGTTGAGAAGGGTTGAAAAGCAAGAAGCTGAACTTCTTTCTTCAAGTTGGGAAATCCACAAAAACTTGATTTGAATGCCTTGGATTCCTCTTGAGCTTTTTGGAGTGGAGTGGATTTGAGCTAGAAGGTTTTCCTCTTGAGATTCAGGCTCTCTCTTTTTCGAATTTTTGAAATGGGATTTGTTTATTTCCGATTTTCTCACTTTTTCGTTCTCTTTTTCCGTTCTTTTTTTTTTGAACAATAGTCTTCCCTTTTTATAGATTTCTTTCAAACCATTTTTGGAAGAAAACTATCCGTTGGAGTGTACCTTGTAGCAAAATATATCCGTTAGAAATAAGGTAAAAAGAAATATTACCGTTAGAGCTGATCTGGCAATTTGATTTTTCGTTCCAGGTGGGTTGGAGTCGATCTAACTTTTCTGGAGTCGGCTCTAACTCGAAACACTTTAAAACGATATTTCTGGAGTCGTCTCTGACTTTTCTGGGGTCGACAAGAAACTTTTCTGGAGTCGACTCTAACTTACCCGGAGTCGACTCTAGGTTGGGGCCAGAAAAATCGACGTTCTGCTTCTTCTGTGAGAGTCGACTCTAACAGTCTCGGAGTCGACTCTAACTTCCGTGCCAGTTCCGGAGTCGGCTCTGTGATTCCCAGAGTCGACTCTAATGTCTGCAATCTTACCTAGACATTAGATTCGATCCAGAACACGATGTAACTCCTGATTTTGATCATTCAATAGACTTATAATCTGAAACACTTAATCAAAATCATTAGAGCCTCCATTAGTTATACTCAATAGTTTTGTTAATCATCAAAATCATCAATTGGGTCAACACAAACTTCTCAAGCAAGTTTCACAGAGTATAAAGGTAAATAAATTAGGTAAGAAGAGGTAACTCTAAAAAACTTAACACGCTCATTCTGAGCCGCTCTCTCTTTCTCTTTCGAGCTTTCTCAAACTCACGACTGTTGCCCAAAGCACTAACTTGAGAGTCGGAGGGTCCCCACCAGAATACCCGGCCGTGGGACTTCTTACAGGCTTTGAAGACAAAGGAAGGGCCCCAATATTTCTATGGAGGAACGGCCGACGCTCAAGGATGCCGACTCAAAGTGATCGAGCATCAACACAAGGTATGCATGAATAGGTATCATGCTGAGTCCGAGTCCATAGGGCTTTCAGCAACACATTGGAAAAATATAAAGGGTAAAAAAGATAAAAAATAATTCCAATGCCTTCAGTGGTATTTGATATTTTCAAGAGTCCCTGGCCCAAAATTTGCGTCTGCCACAACCAAAATGAAGATTTGTCAACATATCAAACAATAGGCTTAACAACATAAATATTTAGCCAATATCTTGTAAATTTTCCATAAAATGATGATATAGGCATGTGTTCAGCAGTTGACAACCTAGAGAGAGCTGACATGCAGAAGTTAATATAGACCAATATGCCATTCTAGAACCAAGTTAACATTTGCATCTTAGTTTTAGGTGAATAAACTTCGACCACATTCTCTGTCTTTGACAGCTCATGAATATAGTTATACCTGATGTCAATATATTTATTGCACCTATAAAAATTAACTTTTGCTTGTAACCCTTTGCAACTAATCTTGCTTTCAAATGATTTATTTCTCTATTTGTACTGTACCTAGTCTTGTACATCTATTTAGACACCAATAGGCTTCTTATCTCTGGGAAGAGCAGTAAGTTTTTAAGTATTATTATTTTCAAATGTATAAATCTCCTCATTCATTATTTAAACCTAGCAATCATTACTAGCAGCCTCTTCATATGACAATGGATCGTAGTTTACAAATAGAGCAAAATGCGCTGCATCATCATTAACAGATGAGTTATTATCCCTACCAAGCACATAATTCTGCAAGCGAAAAGGTAAACAATGCTAGCAACATGGATGACTAGAAGATTCTATAAGAGTAGGTGGCACATTTATGAAGAAATTTTATTATTTTATGAGAGTTGGACTTGTATTTTCTATCAACAACAACAAGTGGCACTGTTAAACTTCTTTTCTTCAATTGTCAAATCCGAAACATCAATCTCATCAAAAGTCCCGCTTTAACTAATAATCATCTTTTTGATCTTTAAATATAAGTTTGTAACCCTTTGTCCCATTACTACAACGAATGAAAATACACTTTTCTACTTTGTCATCTAACTTCTTTCTCAATTTATTAGGCATATGTACATAGGCAATACAATCAAATACCTTTAAATGTCCAATATTAAACTTTCTTCGGTTCCAATCTTCTTAAGGGGTTTTTTTCATGAACACACTCCTTGTAGGGCATCTATTTAAAACAAAAATGGTACAAATAACTATCTCTGCCTAAAAACTGTTGCAAAGATTCTTATTATACAATACACATCTGACTGTATCCATAATAGTTCTATTTTTCTCTCGATCACTCCATTTTATCGAGGGGTATACCTAGTAGTCAATTAATGCTTAATGCCATGCTTCTTCAAGTAATTATCACAAACTATATACTCAGAACTCCTATGAGTCCTTAAAACTTTAATAGAATGACTACTTTGCTTTTTAACATAACCTATAAAATTTTTAAGTGTAGTATAAGCTTTAGACTTATGTTTTAGAAAATAAATTCATGCCTTCCTATTGAAATCATCAATAAAAGTAATGAAATACCTGCTACCTCCATTTGAAAGAACTTTCATTGAGCATAAGTCAAAATAAATGAGTTCAAGAGATTTTTTGGCCCTCCAAGATTTTTCTTTAGGAAAGACTTCTCTATGCTTTTTTTTTTTTTTCCCGAACACAAGTCTCATGTACTTTATCAAGTACATTGATTACTAACAAGCTGGAAACCCATCTTTTATTTTAAAAAAATTGATGCTTTCAAAATTCAAGTGCTTAAGAGGCATGTGCCACAACTACTTATCATCGGTTATCATAGAACTTAGGCAAATATGATTGTCATAATTGATAGTTAATAAGAACATATGACTATTTATCATTTTTGCTTTTGCTATTATTCCTTCTTATCTATGATAATGCAACCATCTTTGTTGAAATATAGGTCATACCCTTTTTAGGCAAGCTGTCCCAAACTCAAGAGATCCTGACCGATATTAGGAGAATAGAATACCTCAAAAATATAATTAGGAGAATCATCTTTCAATCTGACACCAATTTTTTCTTTCCTACAAACCAGTAAACTTATATTATCTCCAGGTTTTATAATAGTGTGAAAAAACTCATCCAAATTAGAGAATATATTATTCTTACCACTCAGATATTACTGCACCTTGTATCCAGTAATCATTAACAGTTATTTTATTCATTGCAGCGTGACTGACTAACAACAAAGCTTTTTACTATTACTATTCTTAGCAACTTTAGCATGATTTTCCTGATTATCAGATCTCTTGGCATGATATTCATGACCGTAGTGACCATACTTTTTACGATTATATGGCACTCAATATGAGATTGGCACTCAAACTGATAATGTCCATACTTATACCTGTAGCACTATATATTGGATTAATTTTGTTTTGAGTTTGATGCTTACCTTGTTTTTGATTGAATTATTCCATCCTCCTCTACCTTTATAATCCTAGCCTCTTCAAATTCACTTGGACTTTCAATGCTTACTTAACTACAACTGTTGTTTTTCATTTAAACGTTGCTCATATGCATCTAATGAACCTTGCAGCTTATCAATTGTTATGGATTTGATATATCTTATTACCTCATTAGCAATCACAACATAATCTAGCCGCTCAACCAAGATTCAAAAATTTTCTTTATAACCTTTTTATCTTGAATATCTTCTCCATTGGCTTTCATGTCATTAACAAGTTTCTAAACTCTTATAAAATAATTAATAATGCTTTTATCTTTTTTATGAAGAAGCTCTCCTTAGGTAGTATTTGAAATAGGGGATAAGAGGAGATATCCCCTGGATATCCCCTCTTATTCCCAAAAGCCATAACTATAAGGTAGTTTGATAGCCCAAAAGCTATCCTTGGATAAATGTACGGGATAGCATTTATCCAGGGGATAGCTGAGGGAATAAGCATTTTTTTAAAATTACAAGTCTGCCATCAAGGATAACTTTAGTTGTTCCTGGGTTTCACTAGGGAATAAGTTCAAGGGATAACCCATGTTAACCATGGTTAACCATGGGTTATCCCCTCTGGTTAAATTTTTTCAGACCTATCCCTTCTAGTTATAGCATTTGGGAATAAGAAGGGATATCCCCTGGATATCCCTCCTTATACCCCATATCAAACACTACCTAAGGGATAGCTGGGAATAAAGCTAACAAAGGGATAATTCATGGTTAACCATGGGATATTTCCTCAATTTATTTCCTAGAAAATGCAGGAATAACTGGTTATCCCTCCAAATAAGAGTAAAAAAATGTTATCCTATGGATTTACCTTTTTGCATTTGATAGGATCAATAGGATAGTCAAGGGATATCCTTAGGGATAGCCAGGGGACAAACTCTATCCCGTACACTTATCCATGGATAATATTTTTTCTATCAAACACTACCTTAGGTAGTATTTGATAGCCCAAAAGCTATCCTTGGAAAAATGTACAGGATAGCATTTATCCAGGGGATAGCTGAGGGAATAAACACCTTTTTAAAATTACAAATCTGCCATCAAGGGATAACTTTAGTTGTCCTTTGTTTCCTAGGAAATAAGTTCAGGGATAACCCATGGTTAAACATAGGTTATCCTCTCTGGTTAAACTTTTTCAGATCTATCCCCTCTAGTTATAGCATTTAGAAATAAGAGGGGATATCCAGGGGTTATCCCTCCTTATCCCTCATATCAAACACTGCCTTAATGTTTACAGCCTCACCTTCTTAACTCTTTCTACTCCTTAATAAGATATAGCCAGAATGTCCTAAACTTTTTAAACTATTCTTACATGAATAATTTTTTAAAAAATTAATAATTTAACACTTTGAAATATGTAATGGAGAGCGTGGACATTATTTGTATGGATACATTTCAATTCTTATTTCTATAGTTGACAGCTCTTCTACATTTACCGACTCATCAAAACCTTGGTTCAATGACATCCCAAAAGTTCATAGTTTTAAAGAAAAATGGCATATGGACTTGCCATTATTAGAAATTAGTTTTTTTTATTAACTTTAAAAATTAAGCAATAAATATACCGTGAATTTGTAACCATACCTATAAAAGGAAAGGTTATCAACAACTCCTCAGATGAACTGCTTTTGCAGAAGGTTTCTCAAAAAATTTCACATATTCAAAATTATTCCAGATTTATTCTGGGTAAAAATTCAAAAATAATTTTTTAACAGAAAACCTCTTTCTTTCTTTCTTTTTTTAATTTTAATTTTAATTTTTCTTCCTTAGCTGACCTCCTCCACGGCGAAACGTCCCCGTCTGGCAGCAGCCTCCCGCCGTTGAGCTTCGTCCGGCAGTTGTCCCCGCCGGTGAGCCCTCTCACCTTAGTGCCGGCGACGCCCTTAATTTTCAACAACTGGCCCGGTCCACCACTGGTAGCAGGAAACAGGGTCCATCGCCGGTCTCCTTCAGGATTCCACTGTCGGCCTCCTTCTTCCTCTCTTCCGGCGTCGCAGCAAACTCGCCGGCGTCTTCCTTGCTTCCGGCGGCGCTCCGTCGCTGCCGTTCGTCGCCCGTTCGACTTCCACGACCGCCTGTCCGCACCTGTTCTTCCAATCCTCTGTTTGAAACCAGGGTACGGTCATCCTTCCGGCAATGTCCGGACCCGCACCGCTTCTGCCTCACAATTTCGGCTTCTTCACCGGGAAGTCGTCCAGAGACGGCGACTGCGACGGCTTGGCCTCCACTTGCGCTCGCAATCGCGATGGTCTCTTTCGGGACGTGAGTTTGCTACGCCGCCCCGAAGTTTTGAGTACTCCGTGGTTCTTAAGCTAGAAGACAGAAAAAAGAACGTTTTCTCCCCTTCTGATATTGCTACGTCGAGGGGAATTGCGTTGGTGCTTGCGGTCATTATACGCGGAGACGGCGAAAGTGCAGGGAAGCGATGCCTTAGCTTCAATGATCCGAAGTGCTTTCAGAGTTTTTATTTGCTTCCCGTTAGAACTTAGAAAAGATTCTGTACATCTCTTGCGATGTAGCTAAGTCCTGTGTGACCTACTACATTATTCTTTTTTATTAGTCCACATGCATATGATATTTATTAAAAAATATTAAAATAATTTTAAAATAAAAAAATATATAATATTTCAGTTTTAACTTAGGACAATAAATTAAGATACTCATTCAAAAAGTAAAAAAAAATTACGACATTCTAGTTTTAAACTTACGACACCATAGTTATAAAATTAAAATATCCGTTCAGAAAGCAAAAAAAATTACTACATCCTAGTTGTAAATTTACGACACATAGTTATAAAATTACGATACCCACTTTGCACACAATTCTAAAAAAAAAAAAATTGTCTAACATGCATTAATACCCGTTCAACTTTTTTTTGAAATTTATGTATAGATAGGTTTTCTGAATAGGTATCGTAATTTTATAACTACCGTGTCGTAATTTTACAACTGAGATGTCATAATTTTTTTTGACTTTCTTAATGGATGTCTTAATTTTATAACTAAGATGTCGTAAGTTCAAAATTAGAGTGTCATCTTAAATTTTGACGTGGGTGCATTTCTTTTTTTTAAAAAAAAATTGTATACAAACACGTTTTCTGAATGGGTATCGTAATTTTATAGCTACCGTGTCATAAGTTTATAACTGGGGTATCCTAATTTTTTTTTTGCTTTCTTATCTTAATTTTTAACTACAATTTTTTTTTGCTTTCTGATCTTAGTTTTATAACTACAGTGTCGTAAGTTTAAAACGAAAGTATCATAATTTTTTCCCTTTAGATGGCGTAAAGCTGTCTTAAACATTTTTTAATAGATGTCATACACATATAGATCAATAAGAAAGAGCGGTGCAGTACACATAGGACACAGGATATACAAAGTCTTTTCTTATAACCCATTCTCAAGGCCTTAATATCAAAGGTGCAGGCAATACAAAAACAATATAAATAAAAAAATATTTTATTAATAAACTAAAATTCATCTCCGCATACTTTAGATATTTTTTAAATAATAATCTGAACTTTCATATTTATGAAAAATAAATAAATTTAATTATTCACATTAATGAGAATTTGCTAATAAATTTTCCAATAATTAAGCAAAATAATCTTAATGAAATAAGGAACCGGAATAGGCTTGATTTAATTTTCAACAAAGGGTGACGCTGAACAAAATATTAGTAAAAATTTATATCGTTACAACTTCATCAAAGAATTCTTCCATTCTTTTCTGAGGATGATTCGGCAGGACAGGCAGAGTGGCATACATCGGTTGAGCTCTTTGGCTGCTTATGTTGCTTATCAGATTTGGCTGGCTCGAAATAGAAAATTTTTTTGATAAAAGTGATCCCTCCAACAAGATCCTTAGGACAGCTCTGTCCTCTCTGATGAATACATGATCCACCAATCAGGACTTGATATTGATAGACCTAGCATCTAGGATTCCCTGCTGCCTCGGCAGCACGCCGGCATACGGTCTTTGTTTCCTGGATATGTCAAAATCAACTTTGATGGCAGTGTCTAAAGTCGGCTGGCTGGCTCGGGGTTTGTGATCCAAGATTCGGATGGGTTGATGATTGCGGCTGGTGGGTTTAGTTCTCTTGACTTGTCAATGCTGCTTGCTAAGTTTTATGCAGCGTGGGCTGGTATATCTTATGACATCCGTAGTCTGGGCTTTTGCCATCTTATTATTGAGGGGGACTATACTAAAGTGGTGCGTTGGCTCCGGTAAGACTCCAGCGACCCCTTGTCTTCTAACCCTTTGCTATGTGGTATTAGGTCTCTACTCCATTAGGCTTCTAGAGTCCAGGTTTGGCATATTTACCGGGAAGTTAACTCAGCGGCTGATTGGATAGCTGTCCGGATGGCCCTGATTTTTGGTCCTGGAGATCAGGTGATTTATATCCTATAGTCTTATCTTAATATTGTACTCAACATATGGGCTTGATTCATGGACTGGTATGATTGCCCGTTTATATTAAAAAAAATCTTGCATTCAGATCATTTTAATTCATAGACTTGGCATATTTTTGTTGACCAAACCATCGGAGGGAAGAAAATGAAATTGGATTTGAGGCAAAGGTCGGAGAGGTGCTCGAAAGCAAGGGACAGTCTGGTCGACGGGAAGTAAGAGGTGCCGCCATCGCTGGGAGTTGCGGCTGGAGCTCGATACCGAAAAGAATCCGCGGCGAGGGTAGGTGATGAAAGCGGATTAAGCCCGTTAACGCGTATTTCTGCAAAGCACCCTATAATTTTCTGTTATCATAGAGAAAAAGTTCAAAAAAGAAGGGGGATAAAATAAGAGCGAGCGATTGGCACGGCTTCTCCCTCCCTCGTTTCGAGGTTGGGTGAAGAATCGATCGAGGTTGAGGTATCATTGTTCCTGCTTCAAGGGTTTCGATGATGAATTAAAAGATGAGCCCTGGGGATAAAAAGGGCGACCACGACCACAATCGGTGGCAGGAAAGGGAGCTGGTGTCGAGGGCTTGGGGAATTCTTCTCTTCGGCATGGTTGGCGCCACCGCCACCACCTTCGCGGTACCCTCCACCCTTCCCTCTTATCGATTTGATCGCTAATAATGGTTTATAGTTGTATTTTCCCCCTTTTTAAATGGTCTTTAGATACCTAAATCCAGTCGCATCTTCACCTATTTTCTCTTTCTGAAATCTTAATCCAATTTTCCAACTGTAATCGAGCTAATAAACTGGAGGAGAAAATGATGTTATTGGTTTCATGCAGGTTTGCCACCATATTAGACATAGTTGGCATGTGGAAGGCTTGGTTGAGCTTCTGTCATTCTCTTGAAGCTAATCATAAAGCTTGCTTTGCGTATCTCTTTTCTTGGAGTTTGATCCATTCAGCAAATTTGGTGCTTTTAATTTACTGGAGGAAGTCTAGTTTGTGTTTTTAGTCATACTTTTTTTTTTTTCACAAATTGGAACAGTTAAACTTTTTAGCACAAATTGTTTGAAACCAACCATGAGCTTTCATGATGGCGAACATGCTGTTTATTGCTTTTGTCAAATGGGCTTATGCTCAATTTTGTCTTTTTGAGCTGATACTGTTATACTTCTTGTGATTGCATGTACCCTCTTCCAATTTGCTAGTAATTAGGTCCACTTCATTTTGCTATGGCCTTTGTGGTTGCGTAAATTATACATGTATCTTAATTCTGAGGTTCCTTGGCAGATTGGTCAGTTGAGGAGGTCTGTTGGTTGGATCTACACTCAGGTAAATTTAGAAAACAGTCTTGTTTAAATGTAATACTTTTATGCTGTTGAAAGTTATGATATTTTAATGTATTTCTCTCTTGCTTCAACCTTAAAGATTATGTGCTTTGTGTAAATAGCACATTCTTTACAAGCAATGGGTATCTTAAAATGTCCTGTTTGAATCCGTCATCCTGAAACTAAAATTCCTTAAAGCATCAAACCTGCTGTAGCTCTGTCTCATTTACATTCTTTTAATAGCTTTAGTGAAAATACTAGCGGTGTTATGCAAAACAAATGGCAACATAACTTTTTGGTTTGCACCTAAAAAAATTACTTGAATTTGATGAACTTTTAGTTGCATCTTGGATTACTCTGATGAATGTGCAAGTCCAGAGTTTGTTAGGCAGTGGTATTTTGATGGGAAGAGACCACTTGGATTTTATATTTGAACTTGATGTTTGCATAAACTGGTGATACATGGTGGAATAATTTGTACATGCTTCTCTATTCATTGAGATATATCGATTGACTAGGATGTTAGTAGTGGGATTGGGGACCCAATTTACCAGTTTCTAGGTTGTTAAATTAAAAGATTCCAATGTGCTAGGCAATGGCCTAAATATTGACTACCTCCAATGGTCTAGGCAATGATGTTGAGACACTCAAGTTCCAGAACAATTTCGTTGCAAAAGGCTAATATGTTTCTCCTTGGGTGTTATTCAGAGGGCTAGAATTTTTTGCCCACAAAAGGATCTTACCATGCTGATTAAACCACTGATACAAAAATACCCAACTAAGCCAAAAGAAGTACCATCAAGATTCAACTTTGGAGTACCGAAGGGAGGTCTTCACCGTTTTGTTTTCTTTCATTTATGACATCTAACATGACAAACATCATTATGCTCTCCCACCTAAACTATGGAACTCTGCCCTCATGCAGGAAAAAATAAACCTTGTAACTGTTTTCCTTGTGATCAGTTCACTCCCAATATCAGATATCTTGAGCTTGTTCTGGAAGAACATTCTGTTCCACTTCCAAATCCATCTCTTTACAACTCATGAAATCGAATTCCATAACTCTCTACCAAGACTTCTGCTTCGCTCTAGGTAGGCATCCCTAAAATTGTAAGAAACACATAATGGATGTTTGTCATTTTAAAGCATTCACATCATAGAATGAAGTGGTTGTCACCTGCACGATTCCCCATTCTTCCAATGCATGACAAAAATATGAGGACTTACGGTGGCTAACCTTTCACCTTTTCTGAGCCAAAAAAAAAAACACATGCTAGCACCTTGGGCATACTTGGTGTTGCTTTAAAAATGCACTTTTGTAACTTTCAAGACCAAAAAAGACTTCTGTAACTTTCAATACAAAAAAAGTGTTTGGTAATGTTATCTAAAAGTTGTTTTTCAAGAAGTCAAAAGACTGGTTTTAGGAGAATCTAGAAAACTAAGCTTCTAGCTTGTCCTTTTGTAAGAACTTTTAAAAAGTTAAGTAGTGCCAGACTTGCCCCTTGTGAGCCATTGTACGACATCTGAACCAGTGAACCTTATTATAAAAGACTTGCATATCTGTGTTAGAGAGAGAGAGAGAGAGAGAGAGAGAGAGAGAGAGAATTGGTCCTTTTATATGTTTGCTGAACAACAATATATATATAAAAAAGAAACATTTGAGTTAAATATATCGATAAATTCCAAAAGGGTTGACAACATAAGAGCATGAAGATGTTGTACATCATATCCATGCTAAATTAAATTTAAGAGTAAAACAATAAGGATAATAACAACAACAACAACAACAAGCCTTAATGTCAAATTGATTAGGGTTGGCTGGAATCTTTTCTCTATTTTGTTAGTTTAAAGTCATACCTTTTGTAAGATACAAAGGCATTGCATCTTTTTTTACAACTTCTTATGTATTTTTCAGTATATCTCTATCTCTTTTTCGTTCTGCATATATTAAATCAATTTTTCACATCAGTGCATCCTTAGGTTTATATTACAAATGTCTAAATTATTTAAATCATCATTCTTTTAATTTGTCTACAAGTAGTATGATCATCTTTTTATGAATAACTTCATTTCTTATTTTATCTTTACTTATATTATCACACATCAATCTCAGCATTCTCATTTCATCTATACCTTTTTTGACTTTTCATTTCATCTATATTTATCTTATATAAATATAATTTTCTAACCATCCAACACTCTATACCATAAGTATAGTGGATTTTATGTTATAGTGGATCTTATGCATATAGGAAGAGTTAAAATTTAAGAATAAAACAAGATGAATATAAATGAAAAATTGTTTATATGAAGAGGGCAATGTGTGTCTATAATAAAGCTATAGAGATCTAACTAAATTGTATCCTATGTTTTTCAGATTTTTCTATAATATGTTAACAGTAATAGCAGTTTTATGATTAGTAAGGTTACTTTGGCTCAATAAAAATAAGATTTTCCATGTCCTTTAAGGTACAGTAATATGAAATTGATCAGCTACATGAAGCATGCAAATGAAACTTGCTGATTGTTATACTACTTTGGTACCACATGATGTTGTTATTTTGAATTCAGTTGACGAGTGCTGAATAATATCTGTCAACCATAAAAAGTATTATGGTTAAGTTTGAAAGCTTTGAAATGCAAGTCCATAAGATCTTAATCAAGGATTCAAGTACCAGTACATGCCTGTCTGTGCAAGCCATACCTTGCCATACCAAAAAGGTGCTAGTACTGGTATGTTCATGATACCCATATCTATGTATACTGACATATGGTATATTTCCTCATTTCGTTTGCTGACAGGCATATCATTTGTTCATGCAGAACCACACCTTACGGATAAGGTACTGGTATGTTTACCAGTACCAGTAGTTCAACACTTGATCTTAACAATATTGGACCTTTTGAAGCCCATAATTCAATCAACCGACCAATATGAAGGAGGAACTAGGGCTTCTTATGGTGGTGAGATCAGAATAGTCAAGGTGATGGGTGATAATAATTTGTGTGCTTGAAAGATAGCTGGGAGTAAGTAATCAGTTTGTTGTTGCTTCATATTACCAATGTTGAGACACGAATTGTGTGATGAGGAGGACATGATGTTTACAGATTCATATATATGTTCAAATCCAAATAAATTATAAGCAGAGGGGATGATTAATGTACTGCAAATCTTGGATGGATGAAGAGAGTATTGGTCAAAGTTGGTTGTTGTTTGGGGGGATGGGGGGGTTGGGGGGCAGCAGCCTAGCCTACATTCTTTGCATAAGGTCTTTGTACAGCTTAATTGGGAAGGTGGAATTCTGCATGCCTGAAAAAATGAGGTTTAAAATCATTAGCGCCATACAAGGTTCAAGCTTCTTGGCAAAATGAATGTTTATGTGAATAATCTTTCTCAGCCAAGGAAACTCTTACCACTTATCTTCAGTTTTCAGCTTTCTTAGAGTTTCGGCATGACCTGCCACCATCACTCCAAAATGCTAGGAGGACTAGATCATCGCTTGAACCATTATTTTTTCTAAAAGAAAGGTTAATCCAGCCCACATGCCATACAAGAGGCATGAGAGGAGGGAAATATATGAATTTTGAATTGTCTAGGTTAAAATAAAATGTTTTGTCTCATGAAATTCTTGTAATTTCCAATTGCCAGAGAAAACAAGCAGCCTATATATATGATTAAAAGTAAGTACAAAAAAGTCCCAAACTATTGGTGACAACTCTTGTGGAAAATTAACTTGATGTTATAATGACAGAAAGCTTAACACCTCTTATTTACTTACAAATATTTGTAAATAAGGTAAAGATAAAAATCCAAATGATGTACTGGAAAATACAATTCTGTTAATTGACAAACCATTAGAAAACAATAGAGTATATGGGTGGGGGGTGTGTGTGTGTGAGAGAGAGAGAGAGAGAGAGAGAGAGAGAGAGAACTGTGTAGTAACTAGCTACTGGCTCATAATGCTCATCATCAATAAACACTTTTCTCATGAAAATAAACAACTTCTTGAGTCATTTACAATGATTTTGGTATCAACATAGTTTGAACTTAATTCTCTGATCATATTATTAGCACAATACTTATAATGGTTTTGATGTTGGTGCCCTCACTGCCATTGGCTTTATTTATCATTTAATGCATACAGGATTTCCCTGTAAGCATTTATCAGGATTTGTAAATAAAATATACTGAGCAAGGTTCGTTGTATAGGAACCAGTATGGTTTAGTACAGGGCATACTATACCGAACTGGCTATATACAGGTCAGGTGAACTAAGAGGCCTCAACCCATGAACTGCCCTGTATCAAACCGAACTGGGCGGTTCGGCATGGTACAAGGTTGTTTGGTATGGTTTCTAGTTGGTACGGAACCAATTTCGAGCCATTTCAGTATGGTTCACCCCAAACCACTTGGTTTAATACGATTCAATGATCCTTGATATTAAATACAAATTATGGAACAAGGACATTTATATTTCTTCTAGAGTTTTTGGGTTGGAATTATTTGTTTATAACTATATATTTTTCTTATCACATACAACAAATATTGATATGCATAAAAAATTGCTATTCTTTGTGCTGTTATTAAAAATCTTATCTGATTCTTTTCAACCCCAACAGTTAAGTAAATCGCAAGTGTGGAGGAATGCAACCAATGATTCAAATCGTGGCGGTTTTAGGGAGGAATTTTGGAAGAGATACAACCGCCGGATGCAAGAAGAGCATGAGGAGGAAATGCAGAGAGTGGTGAGTTATTTCCTAGTTATGTTTTCCTTGTCCAATTCCTCGTATCTCAACTGCTTCTTTCTATTATCGTGCAGTCTAATTCATAATGACTATGTTTCTATGCCTCACAGCATCAACCGATTAAAGTGATAATTTTTTGTCAATTTGCATGAGATTTATATTTGTGTTTGCCACATTTACGTAGTAGTTTTTATGTAATGCATTGAGTTATAAAATATCTGTCTGCTTTATTGTAGATAAAGATATCTTTGTCCATATTTGATGCCTGGTACATATTTATTATGGACCACCTCCAGTAAGTCTCTCTTTTGTAGGTTTGCCTGGCTTTAAGTTAATGGACTTAAAAGAGAAAAAATGATTTCTCCTTTTAGTAGTTACAGTTGCAGTTCTTTGCAGTTAGAATTACTCGGGAAAATAAGTTACAGGCTCATATAAGCTGTAGGAAATTTGAGTGCTGCATCTTGGTGAGATGGGGAGGAAATATCTGCCAATTTGAAGTTATCAATCATAAATTAGAAATCTAGTAGAGAGGGAGGGAGATGTGTCACTTTTGGTTTACCCTTTATAAGTAAATGATATGAAGAAGAATGGACATAGTTTTGTCTATCATGTCTCAACTTATCCCTGATAACCTAGTGATGCAACGACGAGGCATAGGAGAAGGAAAAAATGTCACCCTCAGCTTGCACTTTGTAAATCAGTGATGCATGAAAGAAGAAAAGTCTTGGTCTTAATTTATACACGATAAGTTAGTGATGCCTTAGAATTTAATTCAATTTAACACAACTAAGGCTTAATCGTAACCTAGTTAGGGCCGGCTACACGAATTCTTTTCCTCCATTCTGTTCTATTTAGGGCCATATTTTCTGAGAGATGTTGAGTTGTGTCTCAAGTAAGGATTAATTTCAAATACTCGTCAACAACAGCAAAACCCTAATTCTAAATTAGTAGGAGTTGGCTATATAAATCATTTTTCTCTATTATACTCGATTTAAAATCTTATTATCTATAAGATACAAAGATATTAAATATTTCTTTATTACTTTTCTTATGTAATTTTTGATTTAGTTCCTTTTTTTTCTATATATATATCAAATTATTTCATCCATCAAATGCATCCTTAAGTTTACATTATAAATTTTCAGATCATCTAAGTTTCTTTTCTCAATTTGTTCTCAATTGGTGCAGCATTTACTTTTTTTTCTTATTCAATCTTTTCTTGTATTGCTATGCATTCATCTTAATATTCTCATTTTATTTATATCTATTTTGTGTACATGTAATTTTCTAACTATCCAATATTCTTTACCATAAAGCATTGCTAGTTTATGGCTATCTTATAAAATTTCAAACATCATGAATATAAATTTTCTTTGCTATTATTATTTCTATATGGTGCTCTTATTGATTAAGCTGGCACCTGTAGGCAGAGCCTATTAAATGCTGATGATGTATATTTTGGTGAATTGGAAGGCTAAATTTAAAATGTCTGGTTATTCATTCTGAATTCTATACCCACTGTATCACAAACTTAATCAATTTTTATTACATTTTTTTTTTTTCTTTTTTCTTATATCATGCTGTTGATGATTTACTCCTTGGTTCTTAGTGAAAACATGCATACATCCTGCAGAGCTCTTTCAGTCTTTTGGTCCCTAGTTTTCGTTGTAGTGTTTAGTGTTAATTTTTAGGACTTCTCCTTCAATGATTTGATGTCTGCTAGTGATCTCAAGATTACAGTATCACAATGCTATGATGGATCAGCTTGCAAAATCTATTGTGGGCACAACTTCACGATTTCCAGACATCATTCTCTCCGATGCTTTACTTTTGTGTGCTTTTTGAAGTTCACTATTTCTTAGTGCTATGATGGATTGGCTTGCAAAATATGTTGTGCAAAAGGGCCTCATTATTTCCAGATATTATTTCCTCTGCAGCTTTACTTTTGTACCATCTCTGAATTTCTGTTCTTTAAATTCTTTTTCTGTCTCTTAAACTATTCAAACATATGGCACAAAAAAACCCTGCTGTAGATCATTAGGAATATTCTAGAATGCTCGAGCATTAAAAAATTAGTTAGATGCCTGAAGTTTTTGACATCATTAGCTGGTGCCTTGATCAGTGCTTTGTGATATTAACCTGAACTTTTCTTCTCTTTATTGGAAACAGTCTACTCAAATCTTTACTTTGGTGGGATACTGTTAACAGCAACTTGGGCATCCAGTTTGTCTTTTCTATTCAGTTAAACTCAACTCAACTCATCTCATCTAAGCCTTTTCTCAACTACATGGGGTCGGCTATATGAATCTGCTTCCTTCACTCTGCTCTATTTAAGACCAAGTCGACATTTAAATTACAAATAGTTATATTTTTTTTAATTATTTTTGTCCATTTTAGTTTAGGTCTATCTCTACCTCTATCCTTACCATGAATTGTTAAAAGATTATTCTTTCTAACTAGAGCATCTAAAGGTTTACGTTGTATATGTCCAAACCACCGTAATCGATTTTCTCTTACTTTATCTTCCGTAGAATTTATATTGTCTGGTTAGCTCTAAGAATGTCCTTTGTATGCAGCTAAACTCTTGCTGGTCATTTCAGCACATACATTGTGTTTCAGTAAAGATGTTGCAGCAAGAAAAGTTTCAAATTGCAGCTTCTGGAACTTTTTCTTTCCTTTAAAATCCTGAGTGTTCTTTTTATTTTTTGCCTATATATGTGTGTGTGGTGACCAGATGCCTCTGATTTGTATAGGAGCGTATAAGGCGCATGCAAAGCATATTCAATAGAGAGAGAAACAAATACAAGGGGAGTTACAAGAATTGGAGGGACCATGACCCTGGTGCATATCAACATATTCCACGTGATGATTGGTACCGGAAGGCAGATACATCTTATGGAGATCAAAGAACTAATTATAAATATGCCCCTCAGGCCAGTGGAAGTTATTCAATGTCTCATCACTACTCAGTTTTGGGTCTTGACAGGTATTAATTGCCACTATCTAAGCTTAAAAGGGCTTTTCTCCCTGTTTTCCTCATGTATCAAATAAGGTCAGCATGACTTTGCTCTTATGCCTTTAAATTGATATCTGCTTTTTGTAGATGAGTCTCTTGCCCTGGTGTATTTAGAAAAGACTCTTTGAAATGAATACATCTGAAGTATTGGAACATACTTGTTAGCAGTGAATACATTCATGTGTTATATAAGAATATGTTGTGGTTGTTCTTCTGCATCTTTTAAGCCTTTTCTAGGTCAATTTTAGGTTCTCTTTCTTGTATGGATATTTGGTTGGAATAAAGAGAGGTTTTTGGTTCACATGGTCCTATCCAAAACACAAAATTGGGTTTTATGAAAAATTATGGGACCAGTATTTCTCTGAAAACCATATCTCAGAAAATGAACTTTATGGACCACTAGCCCTCAACGGTGTGTCTCTTATTATCTGCAGGATTCTTCTCATTGCTTATTGCAAATTCCCTGTCAAAATTTTCTCTCCTCGCATCTTAAGCAGAGGATCAGCATCCTTGTCCTTGTGCTCCAAAATTAGCAACTCTGGCAATACATTATTGGACCCTATCTCAATCAGGAGATTAAGCAATTCAAGATCTGATGCTTCTTTTACCGCTGGAGGACTAATGACTGCTTCCTTCCTGAACTCCTAATGATCTTCCTCTATTCTTGTCTATCTACGAACCTATTTTTTATCTATGAAGTGCATATTTTCTGATCAAACCCATTTACCATGTCAAACTTATGGTACATTAACTCTAACCCTACCTTTTTTGCATAGGTTATTCCTGTTACATTGCTCTTCTTTGTTTTATTCCACTTTTTCTTAAAAGAGCATTTTTGGAGCTCCAAAAACCTAGAATAATAATATACAACCAAGCTTATTTACTGAGTCCTGTTTTAATAGAATAGAACCAGACAACTAAAAAGATTAAACTGAGATTTACGTAGGTCAGCAGTAGAAACTGCTTTATAAAACCTTCAAATAAATTTTGTTTTATTAAAACAGATATGTGCAACTTGGTAACCAAACAGCCACTTTAAGCATTTAGCTGCAGTGGTTATAATTTTGGTATAATGCTTGATATGAATTTATGGTTCTTTTGCATTACTTGTCAAAAAGATAGCTGGAAAAAGAAAGATAGAATGGTGTAATATATGTTGATATGGTAGCTATACTTGTGGTATTTGAGTTGTCTAATCAATCATTCTCATGTTTTTTCCCTTCAGGTCAAGGGCAAAATCCTACTCAGATGCTGAGATTAAGGTATGGTATTGTGATAATCCAGATTCTGTTTGTTGTCAACCAACATGAATCATTTTAAGGTTTATAACTGAAAGTTTTTTCTGAAAGAAGACTAAAATTTATTCATTTGGTTCTGTCTCATAAATGTTTAGCATATAGGATTAAATAGGATTAGGGCAGCAACAAACCCTTAATTGACTCCCTAATTTTCAGCTAAAGAATCCAAATCATATTGACCCAGATTTTATTGAGAAAAAAAAAAGATCTCATTAAAAAAGGGAAACTAGAAATCAGGAAAAAAATAAATCAGAAAACAAATATCCTAACTTTCTAACACTCCTCAAGTTGGTGCGTAGATATCAATCAGCCCCAACTTGCTTATACAAATATCAAAGTTAGGTTTAAACAACCCCTTAGTAAGAATATCAGTTGTCTATTGTGATGTTGGAACAAACGGCATGCAAATGATTCCTTCCTCTAGCTTCTCTTTTATAAAATGTTTATCTATTTCAATGTGCTTGGTCCTATCATGTTGAACAGGATTGTGAGCTATACTAATTGTAGCTTTGTTGTCGCAATATAGCTTCATTGGTCCACTTATTGACATTCGTAACTCAGTTAAAATATGTTGCAACCATAACAACTCCCACACTCCATTAGCCATAGCCCTAAACTCTGCATCTGCACTGCTTCTAGCTACAACACTTTGTTTTTTACTTTTCCAAGTGACAATATTTCCCCACACATAGGTACAATACCCAGATGTTGACCTGCGATCCATTTTGGATCCTGCCCAATCTGCATTTGCATAAGCTTCAATATTTCTTTGTTCATTCTTTTTAAACAAACCTCTTTCTAGTGAAGATTTAGAGTACCTCAGAATTTGGTAGACAACTTCTAGGTATTGTTTCTTTGGCGAGTGCATAAACTGACTGACCAGGCTAATTGCAAAAGTAATATCAGGTCTAGTATGGGACAAGTAGATCAACTTCCCAATTAAGCGTTGATATTGAGATCGGTTAACTTCCTCTTTCTTCTTGGTTTTACCAAACTTTATATTCGGATCAATTGGGGTATCCACAGGCCTACATCCACTCATCCCAGTCTCATTTAATATGTCCAAGATGTACTTTCGTTGGATACACATATTTCCTTCTTCGATCAAGCAACCTCCATCCTAAGAAATACTTGAGGGCTCCTAGGTCTTTCATCTCAAATTCTTTGGCAAAGTTTTTCTTTAACCGACCAATCTCAGCACAATCATTTCCTATTAAGATAATATCATTAACATATACTATCAAAATAGTTACCTTCCCATTATTTGAGTGTTTTATAAACATTGTATGATCGATTTGAGTTGGACTATATCCCTGTTGTTTTACTGACTAGGCAAATCTTTCAAACTAGGCCCTTGGAGACTGTTTAAAGCCATACAAGGATTTCTTTAATTTGCAAATCTTTGAGCCGAATTTTCCTTTAAAGCCTAGTGGGACATCCATAAACACTTCTTCTTCTAAGTCGCCATTGAGAAAAGCATTCTTCACGTCTAATTGAAGTTGCAAATCAAGATCTGCAGCAATCGATAACAGAACTCTAATGGTATCCATCTTAGCCACTGAAGCAAAGGTCTCGGTATAATCAATGCCATAAGCTTGAGTGAATCCCTTGGCATCCAAGTGAGCTTTATACCTTTCAGGGGTTCTGTCAGCATTGTACTTCATTGTAAATACCCACTTACATCTAATTGTCGTCTTCCCCCTTAGCAAGTCCATAAATTTCCACATCTGATTCTTCTCTAGAGCACCCATCTCTTCAAAGATAGCTTCCCTCCATTTTGGGATTTGTAAAGCAACCTGAACATCTTTTGGAATCTCAACAAGAGAGATTTACGAGGTAAAACAAAAAAATGATGGTGAGAGTTTGTTATAAGAAACAAATTTGGACATAGGATACTTTGTACAGGTCCTGACACCTTTTTGAAGAGCAATTGGAACATCTAAATCACTAGAGGAGTTTGACAGAGGACTACTTGATGAATTCGGATTAGTTTTTGGTTCAGCTTCATGGCTTTGCAGGGAGTCTTTGGCCTCTAGTTCCTTTTCTGTGTACTTCCTTATGTAAACCTATCCATAAATTTTTTCTAAGTCTACATTTCCTCCCTTTTTTTTTCATGATTAGAATTTTGTGATGACAGTTTGGTTAGGATTTTCTCCTTTGGAAAGTTTTAATTTTCAGATCATAAATATCCATCATTTATTTCAGGGGATCTTTTGTTTAGAAATTTTTTTTATGCATTTAAATTTGGTGTGCTTTGGAAAAAAATACTATCATCTACCAAACTATGACCAGAATTCGAACTAATATCCAAAATTTTCAAACTATTATTATCCAAATATGCATTCGATCTTCATTTTCTTTCCCTGAAGATGAGAACAAAAAAAGGATTTATTTTCAAAAAAGAGACATTTATAGTGACAATATTTTTTGGAAATGGGATCATAACATCGATTTCCTTTTGTGTTGGTGCATATCCTAGAAAAACACATTTTGTGGCTCATGGATCCAATTTTCCTTTAATTTTGTCATTATTATGCACAAACACCACATATCCGAATATCTTGATAGGTAAATTTGATGTAAGCCAAAAATAGGATATTGCTTATTAAAAACTTGTAAAGGAGTTTGGAAGATCAAGATTTTTTAGGGCATTCGGTTAATAAGATAAGTCGCTATAAGGATTGCATTTCCCCAAAAGTGTTTTGGCACATTTTTTTGAAAACAATAAAGCACGTCCTACTTTAAAAAGATGTTTATTTTTTCTTTCAGTAATCTCATTCTGTTGGGGAGTCATTATAAGAACTGTGATGAATAATCTCTTTTTCAAGAAAAAAATACTTTAAAATTTTATTGAAATATTCTTTGCCGTTATCACTCCGAATCATTTTATTGTTTTTTTGAAATTGGGTTTGAATCATATTGTAAAAATTCTTAAATATCCCTTCTACTTCTAATTTTTCTTTCATCAACTATACCCAACATACCCTACTATGATCATCAATGAATGTAATAAACCATTTTTTTAATGAAAGCATGGGAGTTTTTGATGGCCCCCACACATCACTATGTATAAGAGAGAAAGGTTTGGTTGGTTGATATGGACGAGGATGATAGGTTGAATGATGTAGTTTAGCCAAGGCACAGATTTCACACTGAAATAATGTAGGATTTTTATCTCTGAACAAACTTGGAAACAATCATTTTAAATATAAAAAATTAGGATGTCCTAATCTGTAATACCATAATAAAATCTCTTGATCTTGTGAGTCAAATGTAGACTTAAAACAACCATTCTGAACATTCTTACTTAGTGTTGATCTAGCTTCAAGGAAATAAAGGCCTTCATATTTTCTAGCATTGCCAATCGTCTTTCTCGATACTATTTCCTGAAATTCACAGAATGATGGATAAAAATTAGCTCGACATTCTTGATCATTGGTTAATTTACTTATGGACAATAGATTACAAGACAATTTAGGGACATGAACATTATGGAGAGTTAAGAAAGGTGAAATTTTTATTAAACCAACTCCTATTATTGCCGAAAAAGTCCCATCGGCAATTCTTATTTTTTCATTTCCTGCACATGCACTATAGGATGAGAATAATTGAGAATAACTTGTCATGTGATCAGTTGCATCGGAATCAATGATCCAGATGTTTTGAGAATCTGTTTTGATACTATAAAAGGCAATATTCAAAGGACTATCTTGGTGGGCTAAAGAACTGAAAGGATTTATTGAGAATTGTAAAATTTTAAAAGTTTGTATAGGTGCTCCAGCTGATTCTTCATGAAGGGGGATGCCCCTGAGTTGACAACTTGCTCCTTTGAGTCGTCGGTTATGGTTTGGAGAGCATGCCCTTCTGGTGTTTTCTTCTAATTTGTTGTTTTTCCATGTAATTTTCAGCACATTTCTCTTGTATGCTACGGTTTTTTACAATGGTCACACCATGGTTTTTCTCGCCTTTCTTTCTCCTTTCAATGCTCTGTCGCTAAGGCAGAATTTTCACGTTCAGTTTTTGTAGCGGATGTTGAGCCCCTTAACATAATGTTCTTCCTTGCTTCTTCTTGTCTCACTTCAAAACCTCACGGATCAGTGGTAGAGGCTTACGACCAAGAATCCTTCCTTTTACTTCATCAAGAGTTTGATTAACACCAACCAGAAACATATAAACACGATCATTTCCTTCGCATTTAACGTATCTTGCTTTATCATTAGCGTTCTCCCAAACATCATCATAACATTGATCCAATTCCTGTCATAAGGTTACCATTTCGTTGTAATAAACAGTAACCTCGCGATCTCCATGTTTGAATTGCCAAAGCTTGATTTTTCAAAAATCTGCCTTGAATTTTCCAGATCTGAATAAGTTTCCCGGATCACCTCCTAAATATCCTTTGTAGATGGTAAAAATATATTTGGTTTGGCAATGGCTGTCTCCATTGAGTTAAGAAGCCAAGCATAACTAAGGAATTCTCATATCGCCATACTCGGAACATCGATCATCTTCACTCTGTCTTTTTGCTTCACCAGTCAGATAACCCAATTTTCCTCTACCATCTACAGACCATTCCAAATAATTCTTCTCGTTTAATTTGTGAACGGTTATTTGTAAGGAGAAATTAGTCGCAACCTGATCAATACTGCTTGTTCCCATTGTCGTTGGCATAGAGGAGATGCCAGAGGTGACTTCGGAGAAGGTCTTCTGCCATGAAAGAGTCGATGCTATCTTTCAGAAATCAGGAAAATAGATTTTCTGGAGAAAATCAAACTATAACCATTGCTTTGATATCATGAAAGTTTTTCTGGAAGAAGACTGAAATTTATTCATTTGGTTCTATCTCACAATGTTTAGCATACAGGATTAAATAGGACTAGGACAGTAACAAACCCTTAATTGGCTTCCTAATTTTTAGCTAAAAAATTCAGATTCTATTGACCCAGATTTTATTGAGAAAAAAAAAGAAAGAATAGATCTCACTAAAATGGAAAACTAGAAATCAGAAAATGAATCTTCTAACTTTCTGACAACAACTTTATATAATATGAAAACAGATACTCTTCACTTTTTGTTGTTTATGACACACCACTTGACTTTTCTTTCGACCAAATAGTGAGTGAACAACCAGTATAACTGTATGTACCTTTGGATTGTTTGTCTTAATACAATTCTGCTGTCTTGCTCCCTCCTGATGATATAATTTCAATCCCATCGAATTCCTTCCCCTTGGATATTACAGTGTAATTGAGTGAGGACATGGAATTTTTCTTTTTCCTTTCTTTTTGTTGGTGGTGAACAGAGACATGGGAAAGTAGAGATGTTAAGGCACTTTTTCAGCACTATACTATGGTTTCTGACCCTACACCTGGTGCTCTTTATATTGCAGACTGCTTTCAGAGCAAAAGCAATGGAGTACCACCCCGATCAAAACCAAGATAATAAAGGTATTGTAAATCATTGTCCTTTTCTTCTACTGTGAAGTTTAACTCATTTCTTTCAATTTGTATTTTTGAACAATTTATTTGGTAGGTAACCTCACGTTTATGTTATTGATGAAAGAAATGAACATGTATACTTTCTTTTCAGAGGCTGCAGAGGAAAAATTTAAAGAAGTGATGAGGTCTTACGAAGCAATAAAGCAAGAGAGGAAAATGGAATTTTTTGATACTCAAAGTACTTGTAAATTCTGATCGTACCAACAAAATATACATATCAATTAAATTGGGGTCTCATTACTCCATGATGGTGACGACATCAAATTTAGTGCTGCAGAAACAAAATATACATATCAATTAAATTGGGGTCACATTCTCCATGATGATGACGACATCAAATTTAGTGCTGCGGCAATTTCTGATTTTTAATGTCTGAGCTTGAAGAGCACTGTTATTTTAGTAGCTAGTTGGGATTTTTTGATATTTGTCAAAAGGTCCAGTTTTAACATGGGTCTTTTTTATTCAGATAAGCACATCTTTACAAGCATGACTATCTATGTACAATAATGTTGACCTCCATACGGTACATAAAGTTCAACGATGTATTCAATTTTTGCATAATATCGTTATTTACATGCACTGGAAAATCAACTATTAAAATGTCTGCTTTTGGAGCCCAATGCTGGTATTTTTCACTGTGGAGAACTGCATGAATTTGGGACATCTCACTGGTCATATCTATTTTTCAATTATCATAGTTGCTAAAATCGAAGGTTACTGCTCCCAAATCACCAGTGGAATAAATTGACCGTATTCTTCAATAATGATCTCAGAAGCTGAAGTCATGGTTCTTCTAGCATTCCCAGAAAGAGATGAGCATTGAGCCGTGTCTGGCATGGCCCAGGCCCGTCGTGCCAAAAAAAAAAAGTTTGGCTGTGATCAGCATGAAATTTTTTTTTTTTTTGCACCCGGCATGGCCCAGCCCAAAAGGGGCCGCAGGCCGTGCCAGGGCATAGCACGACTCGAGCCGTGCCAGACATGGCCTGTGGCCCATTTTGGGCTAGGCCATGCCGGGGCATGGCACGACTCGGGCCGTGCAAGGCACATCCATCACGTAGGGCCACCGGCCCACCCGAGCACTCTCCTCATCGTCCTACATCAGCACACGCTCCACCCATTGTTTCCAAGATCCAACCGTCCGATATCCTATAGCGCCCCGAGTAACAGCGCCCCTTTCCTTCGCCCCTGAGCATGCATCGCCGCCACCACCGCCCGCCCCACCTCTCCTCTGCCACACTCTTGCCACTGTAGATCATGGTCAATGCCCTGATGGCGCACTCCAAACCCCTTCCTCTCATCCCTATAGCTGCCAGCTCATCCCCCTCACCGCCGCCCCCCTCCACCACCGTGCACAGCAGCTCCAACGCCCGCTTCGCTGTTGCCCCCACCGGCCCCAACGTCGCCTCCACCGCTGCGGCTCAGCTCCAGCCTCCACCGCCGTCGTCGGTTAGTCTCCGCCAGCACAAGCGCCATAGCACCTTCATGCCTACTGCCGAACCTGTATTACGCAATGACTCTGCCATGCCGCCCACCACCTCGGAGGGTAGGAGCTGCCGGTCGGGGAGAGGCGGGGGGCAAGGGAGTGCGGGGAGACGGAGGGCGGGGAGGCGAGCGCTGGAGGTGAAATGGAGCTCAGCCGTGCGAAAGGTCTCGTCGGGGTTGGCAGCAGAGTCGGGCGGTGAGGCAGGGCTCGGGCCCTTATGGGCCGTGCCAGGCTGGCACGGCCCAGGCCCTTGTGGGCCGTGCTAGGTTGGCACGTGTGCCGTGCTATGCTCGGAATGTGTCGTGCCAGTCCAGAACCAGAACGTGCCATGTCGGGCTTGGTCTGCAGGCCGGACTTTTCAAGTCCGGCACGGCCTCTTCTATTGGGTCGTGCCAAGCACGGCTCGGCTCATGTTGTGCTGGGCCGGGCTATGGGCGGTCCGGCCCAGTGCCCAACTCTATTCCTAGAGCACAACCTCTTGCTCTTGTAAAGTCATTTGGAGCATGGTCCCATCACTTTCCGTCGTATGTTTATTTATTTATTTATTTTATTGTGACTTTTAGATTTCACCAATTGGTTCAAAAATTACAAATGTATCCTTTAATTAGCCTTAGAATTCATGCACCACGCTCAACCCCTCCGTCCACCATATCAGGGTTCTTCCGAACCCGCTCCTTGGTTCAAGGACATAACACGGTCGCATGTTCTTATGGTAGGACCTTAACGGTATGCAAGTCCTATTCATCGTTACACCTAATTCAAATTATAATATCAAATAAATAAATATTATATTACTTTTAAAATATAGTTTATTTGTTTAATTATTAAAATGTAATTAGATCTCCATAACTAGAAGACTATTTGAGCTTAACTCAACTCAACTCCTCTAAGCCTTTTTCTAACTATATGGGGTCGGTTACATGAATTTGCTTCCTCCACTCTACTCTATTCAAGACCAAGTCGATATTCAAATTACAAATAGTTATATCTTTTTTAATTATTTCTATCCATGTTAGTTTAGGTCTACCTCTACCTCTATCCTTACCATGAATTGTTAAAAAATCACTCTTTCTAACTTAAGCATCTAAAGGTCTACGTTGCATATATTTATTTCAAATTTTATCTTTTAAAATTTTACCACATATCTATCTTAACATACACATTTTTGTCACACTTAATTTATTCACATGTTGTTTCAATATTGCTCAACACTATATTCCATATAGCATAGAGAGCCTAATAACGGTTTATAATATTTTTCTTTCAATTTTAATGGGATGTCGATCATACAATATTCTTAAAGCACTCTCCACTTACTCCATCCTGCTTTAACTCTATGATTCACATCTTCACCTATTTCACCTTCTTGCTGGATAATTGATCCCAAATATCTAAATTTTTTACTCATTGATATTTTTTGGCTTGCAATATTTATTGTTTTTTTATTTATATTTCTACTCCTACTAAAATATATTTTATGTATTCATTTTAGTTTTACTAATCTTAAAACCTTTAGATTTTAAAGCATCTGTCCAAATCTCTAGCTTAGCATTTACTCCAGATTTAGTTTTACCAATTAACATTATATCATCCACAAATAGCATACACCATGGGATATCATTTTGAATATGTTTAGTTAATTCATCCATAACTAATACAAAAAGATACGGACTTAAGGCAGATCCTTGATGTAAACCTACAGTAATTGAAAACTGACTAATTTCTCCTATTGTTATTTTAATAATAGTTATTGCTCTATCATATATATCTTTTATGAATTCTAAGTATCTTTTAATAACTCTTTTTTTCTCTAAAGCCCACCATATTATTTCTCTAGGTACTATATCATATGCTTTCTTTAAAACAATAAAGAACATATGAAGGCCTTTTTTTCTTTTCCCTATACTTCTCCATCAATCTTCTTAATAAATAAATATCCTCCATGATCGATTTTTCGGGCATAAATCCAAATTGACTATTTGACACCAAAGTTTTCCGCTCTTATTTAATTTTTTATTACTCTCTCCCATAATTTCATTATATAACTCGTCAGCTTAATCCCTTTATAATTTGTACATTTTTAAATATCTACTTTATTTTTGTATATAAATATTAATATGCTTTTTCTCTAATCATTTGGCATTCTTTTAGTTGCTGCAATCTTGTTAAATAAATTGGTTAACCACATGACTCCAATTTCTCCTAAGCCTTTCCAAACCTCAATAGGAATCGCATCTAGTCCTAATGCCTTTGCATTTTTCATTATACTCATAGCCTTTTTAACCTCAAGCATACTAAATCTACAAAAAAATTTATGTTAATTTGTTACTCCTAGGTTATCACATCCTTCTACCCTTAAATTTACTAAATTAATTTTATTTAATAATTTTTCAAATAATTTTTTTATCATTTTTTTAATCTTTTCTTCTTTTACTAAGACTTTTCATCTTCATCCTTAACACATTTAATATAGTTAAGATCTTTTGTTTTATTTTCTCTTAGTTTTGCTAGTCTATATATAGTCTTTTCACCTTATTTCATATCTGGTCTATTATATAAATCATTATAGGTTTTAAGTTTGGCATTGCTAACTATTTTTTTTAGCTTCTTTCTTTACATCACTATACTTTAAGACTTTCCTCATCTCTAGTCTCTTGCTAAATTTTGTAGTTTGTTCTTTTAAGCTTGATGGCAGCTTGAACTTCTTCATTCCACTATCAAGTTTCCTTTCCTACTAGTCCTACTCCTTTTGATTCTCTTAAAACTTCTTTTGCTATGGTTTTTATGCATTTAGTTATTTTTTTCATATTAAATTGGAATCACTATTTATATTCATAGTCATTTTTATTACTAACTTTTCTTTAAATAATTCTAAATTTTCTCCTTTCAAATTTTATCATTTAATTTCTGGATTAATAGTTTTACATTTTACTTTAGATTTCATTTTTACCCATATATCACCATTATCCTATGCTGTGAAGTTAAATTTTCTCCTGAAATAACTTTACAATTTTTGTATGTTATTTTATCTACCTTTCTAGTTAAGAAAAAGTCTATTTGATATTTATTAGATCATTTCTTAACTATTATTAAATGTTCATATCTCTTTTTGAAACAAATGTTTGCTATTGTTAGATCATACATGTCATGCCCCAGACCCAATGGTAGTGACCCAAGGGTGACAACCCACTGAATGCCAAGCATGCAAGGCATCTTGTAATAGTTCAATTTATACAAGGAGGAATAATAACTACATGACATTCATAATCCAAAACATTTTTAATACAAGTCATACATTGTTTGGACAACTAACAAAATTACAAAAATGACAATGGGTTACATATGACAAAACATGATCTATTTATATAGATGTAGCTCCATCTACCCTAGTTGTTGCCCTCTTCATTTTTGTGGTTCTGAAAAACATTATGAGATTTAAATAAGTTCACACTCAATAAGTAAGCCTACGGTAACATAATATAGTCATTTCATGTTTTCATATGTAAAGACATGCCAAGCTTTCATAATTCAAATACATTTTATCATGATATCAAGTTATGCATATTATATACTCAAAATAATTTGGAAGAAAATGCTATGTAATATTTCAAGAATATACAATTTCAAATCAAATCCATTGAACCCTTATAATCTACATGTAAATTTTATTTTACATCAATGTCCTAAAGTCAAACATCATGCCCACGTAAATAGAACACCGTAAAGGTATATCCTCCCTATACATCCCCTATGGAGGCAGGTCTTGGTGCTAGTGTCATGTCACATGCCATATCCTATCACAGCACATCCTAGGAGTGTGTGTTCTCCATAACTTTCCTGTGAAGGTAGGTGCCGGAGTCATGTAGCATATCATGTTGTATCCTATCATAGCATGCCCTATGGGCACGTGTTCTCTACATATTCCTCCTATGAAGGTGGGTCCCGATGTCATATAACTTATCATGTCATATCAAGCCATGTCATAGTAGACCATGGTAGTATCTAATAACATATTCACAAAACACCATTTCTATTAGCATGATAACATGTAAAGTAACAAAGCTATGCTCAATATACTTTTTACTTTTTTGATGGTTTGAATAAGTCAAAATGCTCCTGTACACCTATAATATGTAAATATATTGCAGAATTAATAAATTTAAAATACTCATAGCAATAATCAATTGCACATATAAAATGCCACTTATTTTATAAAATTTATAATTTTAAATTATTATATCAAATAATCAGTGGCATATGCATGGTGCCAAATATTCCGCAATTACAACACAATTATTTCAAGTAATCATTTAAAGGTATAATATACCATACATCCCATTTTATATTTTTCAAATAATGCTACAAATAATTTATTTTCTTTATTCCCAAAAATGGCATAATTAATAAAATAATTTATAAAATTAGTATAATTGGCTTACTTTCTGAGAACGCTAATCCAATGATGAAAATTAGCTATGCGACTTTCGAGCACTTACAACATAATTTTTTTTCAAAATTTTAATTTTTAAAGTCAAGATATCATAGTGGCTCCTAAACTCTACCCAGCTTAATTCTGGGTCCAACCTAGGGCTTGAATATCATAAAAAATATCAGCTCAAATGGAAAAATAAAAATTTCACATGAAACTAGGATCAAAGCTGATCCAAACCCCATTATTCTTTTGTTGAGTCTGGCCCGATTTGAGGCCCAAAATTGACCCAAAAGGGGTTTACTGGGCTGACCAAACTTGGGCCCAGCCCTCTGTTCCTTCTTCCTTCCCCTGGTTCACCCAAACCAGAGAAGAAATGGAGACGACCAACAGCCTAGGGCCACTGTCGGCACTCCAAGGGGTCGGCTGGCCATCCGCGACCGACCCAGTGCCGACCGTCGTCGGCGATCACCCCCTCTTTCCCCTTCCTTTTCTTTCTCTTTTCTTTCTTCTTCTTTCTTCCCTGCTTCTTCTTCCTCCCATTTCTTCTTCACTGCGACGGTGGCATGGCTGGCCGAGGAAGGCCGACCGAACCTCATCGGATGCCACCCCGGCATCGATGGGGACCACTGCCCGGGGCTCGGGTCGAGCGAGCCGACAAGCACGCCGCCGGGCCGAACCAATACACAGGAGCCGGTTTGGCCCCCGTGCGAAGGAGGGCTACCGACAGCCCTCTCTTCACTTCTCCGATCACTTCCTCTGTCGGAGTGGCCGTTCGAGGGGGTGCGCGGTGACTGGGCCTTGGCATGGCCATGGCACGACTCGGCCATGGCTTGGTTGAGGCGGATCCACGCCCCCCTTCCTTCTCTCCCTCACTCTTTCTCTCTCTTACTCACCAGTAGTGGAGGGGATTTACTTAGTCGACGGTGAGGTGAAGAAGGTGGCAGAGGCGAAGCGGCAACGGGGAGACGAAGGAGCGAGGCCCCAAAGCAACGAAGGGGCCAACATAGCCTCCTCATTGGCAATGAGGGGAGGGCTCAGCCCTCCCTGCGCCCATGTGGGCAGCGTGCATTGCCTTAACTCTTTTTTTTTTTAAGTGAGGGATTACAATATACCACTGCAAAATCTAATAAGCTCATACTGGCTTCATTCCTATCTTTAAAATCCATATCCTTCATGTACCGTTTCATATCCATCCCTCTGTTTACCTATATGTCTATTAACATCTATTTTCAAATATATCTTTTCTCTTTGTGATATTTTTTGCATTACTTCATCTATGTCTTTCAAAATTGTCTTAGTTTGTTGGTCTAATCCTACTTATGGTGCATATGCATTAATTATGTTAATTATTATTCTTAATTATTAGTTTTAATGATATAACCTGATCTTATTTCCTAGTTACCTTAACAACATATTTCTTAAAATCTTGTTTACAATTATTCCTACTTCATTTCTATTTTTATATTTTCATTTGTAATATAATTTATATCATGTATTCTCTATTTCTGTAAATCTTTTACCTACCCATTTAGTCTCTTATAAGCATATTATATTTACTTTTCTCCTAATCATAGTGTCCACAATCTCTATGGCTTTACCTGTTAGTGTTTCTATATTCTAAATTGCTACTCTAAGTTAACTATCATGAACTAACTTCTTTACCCGCACTCATCCGTAGTGAGGAACCCTTACTCACTTATCATCGCATCCAAGCATCGCAACCCATTTTTTAAAATATCGAAGGCAGATGCAATGTGTCTCTTAATGGGGATGCCCTAGCGCTTCGCATAGTTTGATTTAGTAGATTCATGTTTTAAGAGATCTAACGGAGTTTTACGCTAGCTGTTAGCTACCTAACGTAATCCTTCTCCTTTACTCAGGCTTGGGACCGGCCTTGGCAAAGTTCATTATAAATCTCGATTACCAATAGTACATGTTCTATCAATAGAGTTTATTCTCAGGATATCTCCACTTCATGGAGCCTCCTATGCTCATAATTATAATAAGTATATATTTAGTTCAAGTAGCAATCTTCATTTGCATGTATCTTAAATCATATCCAATCACATCCTCAACTAGAGACTTATCTACCCACATTCCCTAAGCCCTAAGTGTCTAAAACCTAAGCTTTTATACCATCATTTGTCTCACCTTGAATCTGCTACCTTCTCTAGGGGTATATATGACCACAGACCCTTAGATTGAAACCCTAAGGACATGCAAGATCTATTCATCATCATCATCACACACAACTTAAATCATAGTACCAAAGGATTGAGTATTATATTATCTTCAAAATGAAATTTGTTCGTACAATCACCATGATACAATTAGATCTATTTATAATATGTTTCCTCCACCAATCCGAAATCTAGTTATATAGCCAAATCCTTAGGCTATGTAAAAAAATGATAAATATGATATGTGCTCATAATTCAGCAAGAATCTTTAAACATATAAATATGGATATGCAACAAATATCTATAGAATAATAATTAATAATATATAAAACAAAATAATTTTACGTCATGCTGGTAAACACCTGTTAGTGTATGCCCTAGATCCAATTGTATTAGATGCTAGTTTGTACATATTTCTTTATGAATGCAAATCAAATTTATTGATTTCTTTATCTATCCGATTGTATATATATATATATATATATATATATAGATATATTTTATCTGTGAGATAAAGTCCAAAAGAATGTGAACTGTGCATATGAATTTGTAATAGAGATTACAAATTGTAAGATCCAAAATTGCATGTTATGGTTCAATTCTTTAAATTTTCTAGTCGATGCATAGACAGGACTGGGCACTGTCGAATGCCGATGAGACTAGCACACATTGCATATCTTCACCCTTGTGATGAGCAGCTGATCTTCAAGCTAAAGTATGGAGATACTTAGATAGGTGTGTGGATGCTCGTTATTGTAATGATGCATTAGATAACCCGCACAGAGATCGCATATGGATATTCTATATAGTGTCGATGGTTGATCTCTGATGACGGTGGTGCGAGTGATCCTTTAACTTGAGATCTTCATTGCACCTCATGTATGGAATGTCATGCTTTGATGATATGCAAACGTCGCTCTAGCCACGGATGACAAATATGATATCGATTGGGTATAATATGAAGTACATAAAGATGATGTTTAATCAAGACAGGATTTGTCTCCCTTGATATAAGGGGTTATATCCCATGGTCACTTGATGGATTAAATTGACTGTTAAATCCTTATAAAGTTGAGTTGGAATTTGAAATGGTTTTGAAGTTCTAATTCATATGAGTCAATTTTTTCTGAGATCAAGTAAACAAATATCAATTACATGATTGATACATTCCATACCACTGATTGATCTGGGATATATGATGAAGGGATTAAATCGTACGGTAACCATTCATGGATAGGTGTTGATGACCTCATCAACAAAACCCTTAATACTTGGGTGGTCATGATGCTTTGCTAGAGGTCGCTCATGATCTATAATCATGGATTCTTTGACTTAATCAAGGAGTTGATTTGGTTCAAGAATTGACTTGGATAAGGAGTTGATCAAGTCATCCTTAGGGTCAATATTAGAGACATGATTATTGCCAATGTGTCAAGGGACCTAATGAGTCACACGCATTAACGAGATTTTGGATGAAGTTAAAATGAAAATTAAGTTGGACTTAATTCAAATTTGATGACCAATTAATTAGAATTGGATTTGACTCAATCTTAATGAGAGAACATGAAATTGATGAATAGGATTCATCATAGAGGAAAGAATTTTGTGTTCAAGGAAGAGACCTTTTGTACATGTGATGTATATATGAAATTCATTAATTAGATACTCAATTAGGCTTGATCCATGTGATAGATGGCTTAGATTAATTGAGATTAATAATGTGGTATTTAGTAGGATCGATGGTATATTTGATTCATGGAAACCCAATTGAGCCGAGGGCTAAGATCGTGCCACATGGAGGATGGATTCATGCCCATGTGATGGACATGACCCATCTCTACGTCATGAAGGAGGGAACACCCATGATTTGGGGTGTTATCATAAAACCAAATCCAAGGTTGAGACGTTGGTTTCATGGGATAACCAATTTCCTATATTTCAGGAATGTGGTTTGATGGTTGTAATCCTAACATTATCATGATAACAAATATTCTAAATTTATTAGGATAATTTGTTATAACAAATATCCTAAATTTGTTAGGATAATTTGTTATCAACTTGATATAGTTGAATGGTTAGGTAGTTGAAACAAAATTTTCCTTTTTATGGAGCCAAACCTCCTTTTCATGTATAAAAAAAAGGAGAGAGATACCCCCTTAAATCATACTCCTAACTCCTTTTTTTTCTCTCTTAAATGCCTAACACCCATTTTCTCTCTCTAAAACATCCCTTCTCTCTCTAGGACGTCTCTCTCTTAATTGATCAAGATTTGATCTTGATCAAGAAATTTTTCTTGATTTGAAAAATTAATTGAAAAAGAAAAGATATGCTAGCACTCCTCGCAAGAAGGTTATCATCCAATCCTAGAATAACATCATCCAAAGATCTTCGCATGGATTACCATTAGAGGCCGGACGCATGGACGCTAGTGGTAAATCGTTTACCAGCTTCATCAGGCTTCATCCCCAATAAATTAAAGAACATAGTATGATCTATTGTTTAATCATGTATATTTCTTGTTAACTGAATCTGTTCCCTGAGAATCTTGGGCTTTGAGAATTAAATTCATATTTATTTTATTTTTTGCTGCATGTTATATGAATTTGATTCATATAAAATATACGTAATTTCCATCAACACCATGCTACAAAACCATGTGTCAAACATAAGAAAGATTATTAACATTATTAATAGCTTCATATTTGTTATAGCATTGGATAACATCACATTGATGCTACATCTTGGATCATCATATCGATGCCTACTGATGATACATATCGGTGTCATCGTACCAGTACTTTACGTATATAAACCTAACTTGTCAATTACCTTATGCTTAAATTGGTTTTTATATTAGTATCATATGTTATAAATCTAGTCCCATATGTTATAACCTAGTTCGATCGCCATCTATGGCCAAATTGGTTCTACATTAGTGCTCATCTAGCCTTCACTGTAGGCCCTCTTACTAATGTCATGTGTTTAAGCCAGGTTGGGCCACAAACTAGAATTAGTGTTGCATACCATCAACCAATTTGTTTTAAGTATTAAAAATCAAATTTTGGCCATCATCTCAGCTTCATATTAGTGCTCATCTGGCCATCACTATGGCTCATATGGGCTCATTTGGTCATTATTGTAGGCACCAGTGCCATCTCACCCTATCCTCATTTTTAGTCCACATGCCCTTTTCTCAAATCCATTCCATCACATCTGTACATTTTAATTTGGAGAATAATTTTCAGATCCATATCATCAGGATCGCCAAACCATGCCATCATAATATAAAATACTCATATTTATGTATAACCCAAAATTGTGCTATTATAGCTTAAACAAAAGTTGTTTTTTTTACATAGTCAAAATATGTTGATAAATGATAAGTATAAAATAATGAATGTCATCAAAAATAGATGCAAAATATATACATACACATTGCATATAAGTATGTGCAAAAACTTCTACCTCACTTGCTAATCCTCAAAATCCACCAATGATCTATTGGAATGGACATCAATGCATGAGGTTTGTGCTCTAAAGCTTTTGCTCACTCACAAATGGATAGATAATTGCCAATAATGATTAATCTCAAATGTATCATTTGTCATTGAATTAATCATCAATGGAGTTAAATCGCATGATTGGAATCATCTTAAAACATAATTTAGATCTAACCAAGTTGAGATCTAAATAATAAGGGTTAGATTTGGACATATGCTAAATTAATTAGGTTAATTAGAATCAAATTGGGGTTCAAATTAATCAATTGGATCAAGTCCTAGTTAATTAAGGTTAACATCCATTAAATTAGGGTTTGATTAGGCTAATACTCCTCAAATTAATGCTCAAGCTCAATTAGCCTAGGACTCCTCAAAATAGGATTCAATTAAGCTAGGGCTCCTCCAATTAGGACTTAATTAGGTTATTAAGTTCTACTTAGATCAATTAGATCTAATTAGGTCAAGAACTCTGTCAATTGGGCTCAATTAGACCAATTAGGGTGGGATCTAATTTAATTGGGTTATTTGGTTCAATCTAGGTCTTAATTGGGTTTCATTTAGCTTAAATAGACTAGATCTGGGTTTGGATCAGGTCAGTTAGGTTCGGGTCTGATTAGATTGAGTCGGCTCAATAGTAATTAGACCCGGACCTAATCTTGAAAGGATCGGATGAGGTTTACTTGGCCCAATTTTGGTAAATTGGCTCGGCCAGAGTTTGAAATCGGTTCGGCGTAATCTGATTAGGCTCGGCTATGTGGGTTAGCTTCAGCGCGGCTTGACCGCAGGGCGGCGGTTGGCCAAAAAAAGGGACGGCGGCGATGATGCGGCGGCGTAGCCTGGTGGCCGATCGCAACGAGGAATGATGAAACGAAACGGTGGGCTACCGAACTGACAACAAAGGAGGATAAATATACTTAACTGGTCGCCGGAGAGGAGATGACGGCGGACTTCGCCTCTCCGGATCGCGAGCTAGGAAGCATCCTCGTCGTTGGCGGGGGTTCGCAGATGGCAAGCACTTGCAGTGGTGGCGATCAACCGGAATCACAGTCTCGACCAGAAACAGAACTGGGCAGCCCTTTCAGTGGCATGGCGCCTCAGCCTTAGCGGCGGAGCTTCGGTAAGAGGGAGAGAGGAGAGGGAGGAGAGAAAAAAAGAGAAGAAGAATGGGTGAGATCGGGAAGGGATCGGGTCCTATTTATAGCGGCGAAGGGTCGGGTTCTTGGATGCTTAACAAGTGATTACGGCCGTAAGGCTAGGTGGAGCCGATGAGAAATGCGGAAAGGATGGTAGCTGGAGATTTTGAAATATATATATATATATATCCTTTGGAATTAGCTTTGCGTCGAGTTAGAAGGGAAAGAAGATATTCAAGAGACGAGTTGAGGCACTGTAGCGACTGCAGTAGCTAGGGCTGAAAATGGATCGGATAAACTTCGACTGTATCCATATCTGTATTTCGAATTATATTAAATTCGGATAGTTATTTTACATTTAATCGGATTCGGATACGAACTCGGATATCTAATCAAAGGATAATCGGATACGGATACGAATTTATATATATAAATACGGATATGGATATCCGTTTTATTATACCTGAGGGATAATATTTTAGTTTTTGATTTTCCAAGCAAAGCCCGCCAACCTGGGCGCCGGGACGGCCCAAGCGAAAGCTATTTTTTAAGTTAAAAAAATAACACCAAAATGCCTGGAAGGCATGCATGATCGACACGTCGGTATGGATCGGACAAACTCCTCTGAGCCCGCTCCGAGCTCCCTACTTCACTTCGGCACTTCCTCAGTTCTTCGTTGCTTTCTTCCAATCTTCCGTTCTTCGTCTCGTCTTCCACTCCACATCGACATCAAGACTTCCTGGGAGCGATCCGTGGAGGCAGCAGCAAAGGAGACGGAGTTCTTTCTTCCAATATTCGTTCTTCATCTTCCACTCCACCGTCCACATCCAGACTTCCTAGGGTTGGGAGCGATCCGCGGAGGCGGCAGCGAAGGAGACAGACCAGATGGTGAGGAGGAGCTATCACGAAGCATCCTTCCCCTAATCTTCGCCGCATCAGCCAACAGGTCACAGGTGAGCTTCCTTGAACCTTGATCCTTCCCAAATTCCCAATTCCAGATAGAGAGAGGAAGGGAGGGAGAGAAACTCGGAGAGGGAGAGAGTGGCGGAGGAATCGAAGCTTTCTTCTTCCTCGATTGTTCCCCTGTTTCACCAGAGGAATCGAAGCTTTCTTCTTCCTCGATTGTTCCCCTGTTTCAGGTGAAACAGGGGAGCAACAGCCAACAGGGTTTCCTTCTTCTTCGTCTTCTTCTTCGAGAGAGAGAGGTCTGAGAACTGGAACCATCCTCTTAAAATTTAGACTGGAACCATCCTCTTAAAATGTCTTGGTGTCATGCACTCACTCAGAAATTGTTTCTGCTCCAGCAACTGCACCGATTTATTAGCTTTGGATTGAAGCTTTCTTATTGTTATTGTTATTCTTAACGTGCATATATAAGCAGCTTCCAGAATTGAACTACAAAGGCAGGCCTTAGAAAGAGATAGAGGTCTATGATATGCTCTGATATCCACTCATCTGATACGGTAAGATTAGTCAATCAGCTGAGCATTTAACATGAGGTCCAATTCACTTGAGACTTTCCTTTAAGTTGGTGTGATTGCTTGATGCATTTGTTAGCTTTACGTAGGGTAACACCCCCAATGAAAATGTCAACTCTAATCTTAGTCTTTAACCTACGCTAAAAGCTTCTATCATTTTTTTTTTCATAAATTGTTGACAACTTAGCAACCTACGCACTCCATGATGCTTATTCTCTAAATGAATCTGTATGTCAAAATGTCATGGTAGGTAACACCTACTTGTATGTATCTTTTGGCGACCAACGTGCTCATTGCTGCCACCAGCCTTGATTTGGACTTTGTAAACTAATCCACTTGCTTCCAATGGCACGTTTGGTGGGAGAAAGAGCAGAAAGAAACCAAGTTCTAGTTTGTTGCAGGGCCTTAATTTTTGAGGAGGGTATAACCTCTCAATTAGCAGATGAAAGCAAGAATGGCATCATGGGAGACTTAAAATATATCATATGAAGGAAAACCATAGCTAAGGGATGTGGGGTGTTACCTGTAGGTTTGGGCTATGGAGGATTGTAGAAAAGGAGGGCAATAGTGATCAAGTTAGCTTGAGGGGGCATCATATATATTCAACACCACCCCACCACCCCCCTCCAACAAAATAAAAAAGAAAAGAAAAATGCTAGCATTAAGTACGGTATCTAACTAGCTACACTTGAGTGGGATCTTCCAATGCCTTTACATTAATTTCACAAGAATTTTCTTATAATATAATCTCTTGCATGCTCATTGTTGATTGTCTCTTCCAACACATGAAATTGAATGACTGCTTGAGTGTGTTAATATTTTTTTTTTGGTGATGGAATTCTCATTGACTTGTGTGATCATGAATTTTCTTATATATATTTTTTTTTTTATTTTGAATGCAGTTGTTATATATCATGTCTTCTAGTGGAACATTGAAGATGCAAATAGCAAATCAGTTGAGCCTACAAATCAAACAGAGAGGAAAAGACAAAAGAAAAAGCTAACATCTAAAATTTGGGATGATTTTACAAAGTATGAATTAGAAAAGGAAGTTGATGGAAAAATTTTTAAAACAGAAGAAGCAAGATGTAATCACTGCAAAAGAATATTTAATGGAGCTAGTAGGTTGGGGACAACACATTTGAAAAATCATCTTGATAAGTGCCATTCATTTTTGAAGAATACTAATGTCAAAGGCCAACTAATGTTACAAACATCATTGCAAAAAGAGGATGACACTTGTTCTTTGAGTACCTATACATATGATGGAGATGTTAGTCGTAAGAAGCTTATACGGATGTTTGTTATGCATGAATACCCATTTGCTATGGTTGAGCATGAAGGATTTATTGATTTTGTTAAGTCTTTAAGACCATCTTTTGAATTAAAGAGTCGCATAACCCTTAGAAAAGGGATTATGGAAACATATTTAGAGGAAAAGAAAAAAGTTTATGATATGTTTGGTCTACTTTCATGTCGGATAAGTGCAACTATGGATTTGTGGACTTCTAGACAAAACAAGTCTTATTTATGTGTGACAGCACATTTCATTGATGATGATTGAATTTGAAAAAGAAAATAATTAATTTTATGCATATGGGAGGAAGACATACTGGAGTCAATTTGTGTAATACATTTATCAAAAATATGATTGATTGGAACATTGATCGTAAGTTATTTGTATTAACATTGGATAATGATCGTGCCAATGATGTGTGTGTCAGAGAAATCGTGGATAGGCTTCAAGGAGCACTTGTATGTAATGGCCAGTTCTTTCATGTGAGATGTGCTGCACATATTATTAATTTAGTTGTGCAGGATGGACTAAAAAAATTAATATGGCAATTGAAAATATCAGAGAAATGGTGAAGATTGTTCGAAGCTCTCCACTACAGTTAGAGGAGTTTGAAAAGAGGGCTAAAGAATGTAATTTGGATACACGTAGAGGTTTGTCAATTGATGTCCCAACACGGTGGAACTCTACGTACATGATGCTAAGGGATGCTTGTTATTATAAAGAGGCTTTTAAAAGATTGCAGTGTCTTGATCCATACAAATATGATATGTGCCCAACAAATGATAATTGGATAGAGGTAAAAACATTTTGTCAAGCTTTGAAAAACTTCTATAACATCACCGAGCTCCTTTCAGGCACATTATATCCAACTGCAAATCTCTTTTTTCAAGAATTTTATGAAATTCAATTGCAAATTATTGAATGGTGCACAAATCCTAAGGATCAACTTTTTCTCTTTATGGCATTATCAATGAAGGAGAAGTTTGACAAATATTGGCAACAATCTAATCTCATGCTAGCAGTGGGTTCATTCTTAGATCCTCGTTACAAATGAAGATGGTAGAATTTTATTACTCACAGATTTACTCTTTAAATGGAGAAAAAGAGGTCAGTGATGTTCAAAATGTTATTCGAAACTTTATAGTGAGTATGAAAAAAAATTTCCTTCATTTTCTATTCCAATTACTCATGATATTGGTTCATCGAGAGATAGCGGATATATTTCTGATGAGTTTGATGAGATGGAAGGAAGAAAAAAAAAGTTTACACAATTTATGAAGAAGAATGCACAACAACAACAAATTAGAACAGATTTGGATATATATATATGGAGGAATCTATTTGGCCATGGGTTGAAGGTGATGCTTTTGATATTTTAGGCTGGTGGAAATCTAATGGTCCAAAGTATCCTATCTTATCTCGGATTGCAAGAGATATTTTGGCAATTCCAGTATCTACTGTAGCTTCAGAATCAGCATTTAGTACAGGTGGACGAGTGATAGATGCATTTCGAAGTTCATTAGATCCTGATATTGTTGAAGCTGTGATTTGTCTTCAAGATTGGCTGAGATCTGAGAAAAAAGGTAACTTATTGCATTTTATACAATACTTTTTATTAGATTTAATTTATTTATAATATTTTACTATTTTTTAAAATTTCGTTCCAGGTCATATTCCTTCCATTGTTCATGATCTCAATTCTCCTGCTATGTTGGATAAGGTAAATGCAAATGATGTATAGTTTTTAAAAAATAAGTTATTGTTTTTATTTATATATATTGAACTTTTGTACTAATAATATTCTTAACATGTTTTATTTCAGGATGATTAGAGCATTGAAGATTGTCATATGATGTTATTCAATGATTTGTGAACTTTTTACTTAATAGTTTATGAAATACTTCTTATGACATTTGAGTTTATGAGATGTATTTAAGATAATATTTTGAGCCTATTCAATTTAATTTGGCAATGATGATAGGGACTTCCAATTTGTTTTGATGCTCAATGTGTGGGCTATGAAATCATGACTTGGAGGGCATTTCTAAATGCAACCGTTGTGATTTGTGAAGCATATGTTTGACACTCTATCTGAGCCAAGGGCCATGATGTTAGGCAGATTCATAGCATTTCCTGACTCGGATGCATGCAAATTGTAACCATCAGGAAATACCAGCTGATAATGTCTTTCTGAGCCAACTCAAACTATGTCCCTATATCTGATAAGTTACTAGCGTCTTGGAGGATATTTATTCATTTCCTTGATCATGTCTGTGATATATTTTCAAGAATCATAGGTCTTTGATCAGGTCTGTGATATATTTTCAAAAATCATACTTCGTGGATGCTTGGCAAATTACTTATTTTAAGCCTAGCCCCTTGATATGATCATTTATATTATAAAACTTGACCTTTGTCCTATGTTTTTGTTCCTTTGTGTTCTTCAGGTTGGTAATTGTTTGGGCACTTTGATCAAAACTTTCAAGGCTTCTTTCCTGCCATTCTTTGGTGAACTTGCTATGTACATAACACCAATGTTGGTAAGTCCTAAGAAACATGCTACTTGTATTTCTTAGTAGTACTCAAAAAATATGCTTGACATTTTGCTTTTCCTGTTGTATTTATGCATTTTTTTGTATTAGTGAACTGCAAATTCTTATATATGTCTACATTTCCGTGAAAATTCTTGTCTCAATGCTTAATGATTTTCATCTCAAATATTTTAGGTCCTGTTACACTGTTGCTTAGTTGGATTTGTTGTGGATTTCAACTTCTTTCAAGTTTCTTAAGAGAACATTTATGTAGCCATATTCTTATTGCCTATGTTTTGTTCTTGTGGTAGACAGTAGGGAGTTTAGTGGCTTCTTTAGTATTCCTCTATTTATTAACTCTTTCACAACTATTCATCATATAATACCATAATGAGATCATAGAAATATCTATCTTCATATCCGTATCCGTATATAACAAATATGGATATGCTTGATATCCGATTCGTATCCGTATCCGTATATAATAAATATGGATATGCTGGATATCCGATTCGTATCCGTATCCGTGTATAATAAATATGGATATGCTGAATATCCGATTCGTATCCGTATCCGTATATAATAAATATGGATATATTTGATATCCGATTCGTATCCGTATCCATTTAGAATAAATATGGATATGAATTTTAATATCCGTTTAGTATTCGTATCCATATTCGTATCCGTTAAAAAATATGGATACAAATACGGATATACTACTATCCGATCCGTTTTCAGCCCTAGCGGTAGCTAACCAAAATCCTCAAACTTTTTTTTTTTTTTCTTATCAATCTTCTATGAGCCGTTCGGATCTTTTCTTCTTCTTCCCTCGTGTTTCATCGATTCAACCCCAGGTTGAATTGGAAGGAAGAATAAAACAAAAATAAAAAAGGAGCATCCCAAACTACATCATCGGAGCCCCGACACAAGATGAGAATACGGTGTTCTACTTCTTATATTCAATTTAGAAGCAATTACGTGAAACCCACGGTAAAGTATGAGCATAACTGTCACGGTCCAAACCCAATGTGGGATCCAGGAATGGCAACCCGCATGCAAAGCGTCCTGTAGCAGTCTAATTTATTCAAGGAAGGATATTACCATTATGTCATTCAGAGTCAAACATTTTAGTACAAGCCATAATTATGAGTTTTTGGCTATGCCCATCATACATAAATCAATGGGTTACAACAAAATGTTAGATCTTAATTTCTTCTGATAGAAGCTCCAACTACCCCAAATCTCATTCTTCAGTCCTGTGGCTCTAAAAAACATTGTAAGATTTATATGAGCTTACACTCAATAAGTAAGCCTACCATTATATAATCATTTCGTCAAGATATTATCAAACCATATTTTCATGTATAAAACTTCCAATTTCAAATACATTCATCATGTTATCAAAACATGTATGTCATCAGCTCAAATAATTTTGGAAGCTTAATTATACAATAAATACAAAATATGCAATGTAAACAAACCCACTGTATTCATATTATTATTTCTTATGTGTTCCACGGCCCTACAATACCCATCTGGTGTATCACTCTTTAATGTCCCCTAAGAGAAAGGGTCCTGATACCAGCGTTATGCCATATATCATAATCAATCACGACACATCTTCTAGATGTGTGTGCGTTATGCCATATATCAATCACATCACATCCTCTAGATGTGTCCTCCACATATCTCCCCTGTGGAGGTGAGTCCCGTATCACTTAGCATTTCACATCATTTCATATTATATGAGAACCGCGGCGACACATATCATCATCATATTTGCATGTAGCACATCATGCATCATCGTGAGCCTAAGCTCCTCGTATCATATATACAGTGGTTTGTACATTCATAGCACAAAATACATCAGTAGTACCAATATATTTTGCAAGGCCAAAATAATCACATCATTCAATTTTTATTTATAATCCATTACTTTGCAAAAAATTAGCCATCTGCAAAAAATTAGCCATCACATATAATTATAGCAAATGTCCAATTGTATACTCTGGATGCTATTTATCAAATTAAATAACAGAATTTTTTTGTCTCATGTCATAAACAGCTATAAATCCAAAGATTATATATTAAATAATTTATAAATCATGATAATTAGCTTACTTACAATAAATGGCTTAAATACAAATAATGCAATATATATCCTATAGCATTTAAATACATAATTTTTATATTTTAATAAATTATGAAATTATAATAAATGGCTTACTTACCTCAGTACGCTAATCCAAACTGTAAATCAGCTATGTGGACATCTGGTTACCTACAGTATTAATTTTCACAATTAAATCTTTAAAAATTGGAATAACAAAGCATCCCCTAAGGTCTACCAGTCTAATCCTGGGCCTAACTTTGGGCTCGAATATCTCCCAATATATAAGCCCAAATGGGGAAATAAAAATATTTGAGAAACTAGAATCAATGCCGAATCGGGCTATATTTTTATTTCTTCATTCCCGACCCAATAGGGCCAAAATGCAGCCCCAAAATAGCTCGTGAGCCGGCCCAATAGGGCCCAACAGGACGGCCCAGCCGACCCATGTCCTCATCTTCCCCACCCGCTCCCCTGTTTCACCCGAAATAGGGGGAGTCGTGCCGGTGGCCAGGGCCGCCGCCGGCCAATTCCCTGGTAGCCCGACCGCCGGCGATCGGCCAAAGCCGCGCCGCGGCCGCTCCCTCTCCTCTCTTTCTCCCTCTATTTCTCTCTCTCTTTCGCATGATCCATGGCACATGGCTTGTGCTGGTGGCACGGCCGGCCACCATGGCCGGCCGGACCCTTACGGACGGTCGCCCGCCACCGGTGAAGGCCACAGGCCACTGCCCAGGCCCGGTGAGGCGACGGGCGCTCCGCCGGCCCGAACCAAGCCGTGAACCGGCTTGGTTCCGGCTCCCTTTCTCTCTCTGATTCTATCTCTCCCTCTGATTCTCTCTCTCTCTTACCTGTGGCCGGCACCGGGGGGAAAGGATGATGGAGAAGGAGGGGTGCTCCCCCCCTCCTTAAATCGTGGCGAGGGGAGGGTTATCCCCTCCCCTGTGTCCGTGTGAAGGGGGCACGTCGGTGCCCCCTTCCTTGACTGGTTGCGGCGCCCCCGCCCAACCGTCAACGATGGCGAAGGAAGGGGCGGCGCCCCCTTCCTCGTCAACAATGGTGGATCCTCACCATGTGAGGATCCGTAGCAGGAACAGGGGCTCATATTCTTCTCTTCTTATAAAAATTTTGGCCTCGAAATTGGTGTACTTCATATAACATTTAGAATCCAAAGCTTTGATCATATGATTAATCTTCTTTCCATTTACATATGCTATGTTACAAACAATTGAGGATATTTTTCTTTAATTTCCTCCTCAAGCTCCCAAGTAGCTTCCCTCTCAGAATGGTTACTCCACTGAACTTGACATAGGAATGCTACGCCGTCTTAAAACTTGATCCTTGCGGTCCACAATACGCATAGATGCTCCTCATATGTTAGATCCTTCCTTAACTGCATGGGCTCAAATTCTATCACATGGCTGGGGTCAAAAATGTACCTCCTCAACATGGATACATGAAATACATTGTGTACCCCAGAGAGTACCGGAGGTAATGCCAGGCTATAAGCCACCTCCCCTACTTTGCTCAGAATCTCAAATGGCCCAATGTATCGTGGACTCAGTTTACCTCTAATCCCAAATCTCATCACATTTTTGGTTGGTGATATCTTCAAGAAGACATGATCTCCAACCTGAAATTCTAGCTCCCTTAATCAGTTGCACCTTCTCTACTGTTGCCGAATCAGCTCAGGGCCCAATAATTTTCTCTCTCCCACATCATCCCAACATAAGGGAGATCTGCATTTTCCTACCATACAAGCCTCAAATGGAGCCATCTGGATACTGGCTGGTAGCTGTTATTGTAAGCAAATTCCACTAAAGATAAGTGGTTGTCCCAAGCACCACCCAAGTCCATCACATAGGCTCGCAGCATGTCCTCCAGGGTTTGTATGGTTCTCTCAGACTGCCCATCTGTCTGGGGATGGAAGGTTGTGCTGAAGTTCAATTTGGTCCCAGAGCTCTATGAAGACTCTTCCAGAATTGGGACACAAACCTAGTTTCCCGATCTGATACAATAGATACGGAATACCATGAAGCCTCACAATTTGCTCAATATACATGTTGGCCAATCTCTCACTGGAGATCCCAACTCTGAATGGCAGGAAATGGGCTGACTTCGTCAATCTGTCCACAATGACCCATACCGCATCATTGCTCCTGGGGTCTTAGGCAGACCAGTCACAAAGTCCATAGTGATCTTCTCCCATTTCCATTGTGGAATCATCAGAGATTGAAGGGTCCCGCAGGCCTTTGATGCTCAGCCTTCACTTGCTGACATACCAAACATTTGGCTACATACTGAGCAATCTCGCTCTTCATTCCTTTCCACCAAAAGTTTTCTTTTAGGTCTTTGTACATCTTGGTACCTCCAGGGTGCACCGTGTAAGGAGAATAGTGGGCCTCCTTCAGAATCTCTGCTCTTAGTTCCACCACATTTGGCACACAGAGCCTATCATCAAATCTCAGGGATCCATCCTCCATTATAGTAAATTCATTTTGAACCCCTGACTTCACAGCTTCTTTAATCTTTTGCAGGTCCAAGTCTTCTTTCTGGGAGGACTTGATCCTGTCTAACAGAGTTGGTTGGAGTACAAGTGCTGCTACAAGCCCATCGACCGTTGTACTCGCAATCCAACCTCCAGCTTCTCAAGATCCCTCTGGATGTGAGGCTGAGAGGTGATCATAGAAGCTAACTCCGAGGAGGACTTCCTACTCAAGGCATCAGCTACCACATTGGCCTTCCCTGGATGATAGTGCAGGTTCAGGTCATAATCTTTTAGTAGCTCCATCCACCTCTTTGCCTCAAGTTTAACTCCTTCTGAGTGAAGATGTACTTCAGACTTTTGTGGTCTGTGTACACATCACATGCCTCTCCATATAGATAATGCCGCCAGATCTTTAAGGCAAAAATCACAGCGGCCAACTCCAGGTCATGAGTAGGATAATTTTGCTCGTATGGCTTTAGCTGTCTGGAGGCATAAGCTATCACCTTCTCATTTTGCATCAGAACACATCCCAATCCCTTCCGAGAAGCATCCGTGTATAGAGTGAATCCTCCAGATCCTGACGGAAGGGTAAGGACAGGGGCTGACACTAGGCGTTGTTTCAGCTCCTGGAAACTTCTCTCACACTCTTGGTCCAGTCAAACTTCGCTTGCTTTTGGGTCAAGCGAGTCAGGGTAGAGCAATGCGAGAAAAGCCCTCCACGAATCTGCGATAATATCCAGCCAGCCCCACGAAGCTTCTGACTTCAGATACATTGGAAGGTCGACTCCAGTTTACAACTGCCTCAATCTTCTTTGGGTCCACAGTTATGCCATTTTTAGATATTACATGACCCAAGAATGATACTTGGCTCAACCAGAAGTCACACTTCTGCAACTTGGCATAAAGCTTTTTCTCCCGAAGAGTTTGCAGAACAATCTTCAGGTGGTCCATATGCTCCTCCTGGCTTTTAGAATACACCAGGATGTCATCAATGAACACCACCACAAACTGGTCCAAGTATGGCTTAAAGATTCTGTTCATCAAGTCCATGAATGCTGCTGGGGCATTAGTTAACCCAAACGGCATCACCAAGAACTCGTAGTGGCCATACCTAGTCCTGAATGCTGTCTTAGGCACATCTCCAGCCTTGACCTTGAGTTGATGGTATCCTGACCGAAGATCAATCTTCGAGAATACCGAGCTCCTTGGAGTTGATCGAATAGATCATCAATCCTCGGCAAGGGATACTTGTTCCGCACTGTTACCTTATTGATTTCTCGGTAATCAATGCAGAGCCGAAGACTTCCATCTTTCTTTTTGACAAATAATACTGGAGCACCCCAAGGAGAGACACTCGGTCTGATAAATCCCCGATCTAGGAGCTCCTGCAATTGGCCCTTCAACTCTTTTAGTTCAGCTGGGGCCATACGATAAGGGGCCTTGGATATAGGTCCAGTGCCAGGGACCAAATCAATGGTGAACTCACTTCCCGGTCTGGAGGCAATTCGGTCAAATCATCCGGGAAGACGTCAGGAAACTCCATAGCCACTGGAATATCCTCCAACTTGACCTCTTCCTGCTGAAGGTCCTTGACCACAGCAAGAAACCCTTGGCCACCTTTCTTCAAATATTTGGCAGCCTGCAGTGCTGATACAAACACTGAGGCCAGGTGTTCCTGGCTTCCAGTAAAACTGAATTCAGGCTGATTAGGGATTTTGAAGATCACCATTTTCCTGAAACAGTCTACCGAAGCATGATAGGAGGCCAACCAGTCCATCCCAAGGATAACATCAAAGGACTTTAGTGGAAGGACGATTAGATCAGCCTCCAGCCTCTTGTCGCCCACGTTGATCTAGCAGGATCTGCATACAGACTCCACCCTCATAACATCTCTGTTGGCCCAGATGGCAACCCAAGAGGGGGGGGTGAATGGGTTCTTAAAAATTTAAGTCTTTTTAACTTTAGTTGATTAGTTAGCAAATATGCAAGTGAGAGGCTAACTTTAATCAATACACAAGCAAATAATAAAGAGAGATAGAGAGAGAAAATATACGGCAAACACAAGATAATTTTATAGTGGTTCGGTGCAACCAACACCTACGTCCACTCCCAAGATTCACTTGGGTCCACACTATAATCTCTTCGATTACAGCCGAGTTGTTTTACAAGTTCACAACTCAAACTTGTTATTTTTCCGGGATCACAATGAACCCAACCGGTTTTACACGGGCTCACCAGCACAAAACCCTACACGCTGTTTTTCACGGGCTCACAACTAACCCAACACAAGCACTCCGGCTTGCAACGAGGTATAATGACCTCCACTGATTCAATCCACTGATTGAATCAGCAAACAACCAAATAACAGAGTTTAAATGTTGAAATGCTCCCCTTGAGCAAATATACAAATAAAGTATAAAAGGGTTAGAAAAGCCTGATAAGATTGCAGATGGTTGTGGCTTTGGCTTTCTTCCTTCTCCTCTTTAACTTCTCTTGAAGTATTGAATCAGGCCTCAGCAAGATTCTTAACCGTTTGAAAACTTTGGAGTTGAGATGAAGCTTTTTCTCCTTTTGTTGAATGTTGAAAATCCTTCGATTTGATCTTTGAAAAGCTTTTGGATTTTCTTTTGACTCTTGTGGATTGATGATCTGGAGCAGACGAAACTTCCTCTTGATTTCACTCCTTTTGAATCACTCTATTTTGAACTAGAAGATTTTTCAAATGAAGCTCTATTTTTCCCTCTTTCTCTTCTCTTTCTTTGATCTCTCTATGTTGCTCTTTTTGATTTGAAATAGACTCCTCTATTTATAGATTCTGCAAAGATATATCCGTTGAAACATAGAAATATAGCCGTTATCAAAAATCTTACCGTTGGGGCTGATGTGTCATCGTGAAAAATCGTGCCCAGATTTCTGGAGTCGACTCGAGCACTGTGTGAGTCGGCTCGAACAGTCGATTCCAGAAACACCTAACTTTCAGGGGTCGACTCGAGATATGCGGGGAGTCGACTCGAGAAGTGCTCAAAAATGAGCCTTTCTGCCGTCTGAGTCGAGTCGGCTCGCACAGTCCATGAGTCGGCTCGCGAAGGTTCAGGGGTCGACTCTTGAAAACTCAAGTGTCGACTCAGGACAACATTGAAAAAACAGATTTTTGGGGAGTCGACTCGGAAACCCTTGAGTCGGCTCGGGAGCGAAACAAAAATCAGAAAATGTTCTAATAGACTTTAAAACTCGTCCCAAATAAATTTAAATATTAATGTGACTTGAATACATTAATATGACATTAAGCATGAATTCAAGACATGTTTCAAGAAATCATTGATTGAATATAATGTGTAAAAATTCTTTTTAAAATCTTCAATAGAGTTTGAAACTTCTTTTTCAAATTGATTCAAAACTCAGTGAATTAAACATTTAGAATCCATTGCTTTTATTTTGAATAAGCTCAAGGTTTTGATAATAAACTCATTGTTTCTTTAAAATATTCATGGCTTTTGGAAATCATCAAAATCAATAGAGTTGGGGCAATTATGTTTCAATAATTTCTCAACAATCTCTCCCTTTTTGATGATGACAAAAACATTGAGTATATGCATTATAAAATTGAAAAATTTATGATACCAAAATCAACTTTTGTGTTCATGGAAAGGCTCCCCCTCAATGAGGTAGCTCCCCCTATGAACCTCAATTTATAATTCATTCAAAATTTTAAATTCAAAAACTTAAGCAAATAAACCTTTTTCTTTATGAAATTCAAATTATCTCTTCCCCTTATATGAAACATATATTTTCTTTTTCTTATTTAATTCTCTCCCCCTTATTTAATTAGGGCAATTAAAAGCATATAAGGTTTAAACAAATCTCTTCCTCTTAAATATGATGATGCATATACGATTAAATCATATAAATCTCTCCCCCTTTTTTGTAATCAACAAAAAGGTTGAGATGCATCAGAGCATCAACTTGATTAAATTCATTCGAATTCATTCAGCATCTAAGTTATCAATTGAGTATTGAGATATTCAAAATTATATCAAATTAAACATAAGCATTCAAGGATATTCAAAGGTACTCATAATTGAAATGAACATAACTTTTCTCATTACTTCAAAAGTACGTCAAATTACATCAAAATGTAACACAATCTTAAATTCATCAAAGTTCAAATACAGTCATATTAAAGCAAAACTTCCTAGATACAATCTAGTAAGAAATCTAGAAATACAAATATGATAAGTATCAAAATCATTTGACACGCTTGAAAATTATACTCTTTAAGTGTCCAATCATTTCCATGATATCATCCTTTTGTGATTTGTTAAAGTCATTCATAGTTACTTGAATCTGATCAACTGCTGCATCAATATCTCTTCTTAACTGATTGGTTCTATCAAGATACACATTGGATCCATCAGCTATCCCTTGAAGTCTTTCAAATATCTTCTTAAGCTCAGCATTGAGTGAATCCACATGGGTACCAACAGAAAATGAAAATAAGTCAAGTCTTGAAATGATGTCTTCCTTTAATTCTCTAATATCTTCTCTCAATTGACCAATTTCATCTTTCCTTTGATTATCAAATTCTGCAAACATAGCTCTAAGTTGACATAACTGCTCATCTGAAAATCTCACAGAAGAAGATGAAGTCTGAGGTGGAGGAGAATAATGCATGCTAGGTCCTGCCTCAGACGGTCCAGCAACAGAAGGTCCAACCTCGACCTCAGCTCCAATGTCTTCAACTCTGTCCTCCTCAGCTCTAACATCTTCTTGACCTTTTCTTATCCAACTACCATTAACTTTCTTGAAGCCCATGCGGTGAATAGTGGCCAATGAATAGTAGTCAGTATGTCTCAAATTTCTTCTGGGCTCACTATCACTAATTTCAATTCCTTGGCTTCTGAATAATTGTGTCAAGATCATATCGTAGGGAAGACAGGATTTCTCTTACTCCCACAATCAGCTATATACCATAATATCATAATGGGTAAGTTGATTGGCTTGCCTGAAACTACAGCATCCATAACAAAGATATCCTCTCAGACAAGTAGTCAAAACGGCCTGTCTTAGGAAAAGAATCCTGCTGCAGATGTTGTGAAGCAATCTTAAGTCCAGTGGCAGCTGATTGGCAAAACTTCTTCAAATCCCTCAAAATTTCTATTCAATAATCTTGTAAGGGCTGGTGACCTATCCTCTGGGTCAAAAGTGGAAGGTCCTGATAGGGGTAAGTCCAATAATTTAGAGAGAATGATGGCAGTGACATTCAAACCAATCCTCTAACAGTGCTGATCAAACCATTGTCCCCTCTAGTCAAATTTCTATAAAACTCTTTAACTAATGCTGGGTATGTGGACAGTCTAAGGAGCATATCTTTTCAAATCCCATTTCCTTCAACTGTGACCCTACAAGCAATCCCTCTCTCTCAAACAAATCAAAGTCAAACTTCCTTCCTGTAGTAATGACTCTACTCGCAAGGTGATCTACCTGAGGAGTAGTGGCAGTAGGAGCAGGCGAATCGTCCGAAGAGGAAGCAGGCGAAGAGTCCGGAGTCGGCTCGCGAACGGGTCGACGCACGGTCTTCTTCTTTTCATCCCGGCACGCTACTACTAGCACCACGGGTTTTGGGGGCCATTGAATCAAGTGGAATGATTGTTTAAGGATTTTGGAAGATTTTGGAAGGTTTGAAGGGTTTTGGAGGGTTTTGAGAATGATTTGGAATGATTAGAATCGATCGATGGGTCGGCTCGTGCCCTAATAAAGCGATTTGGGACCACGTCGAGTCGACTCGCGCAAAGCATAGAGTCGGCTCGGGTAAGTCACAGAGCGCAGACACGATCTCGAGTCGACTCGCTCAGAGAAGGGGTCGACTCCTGAGTTTCAGCAGAAACTCGAGTCGACTCCGATACTCTCGAGTCGGCTCCGAAACCATTTCAGAGTAAAAAATCGAAATTTTTTAGAGTGTCTGAAATGAACCCGGATTTGATCTTTGAGTATGATTAAAAATCATGGATTTTGATAGATCAAATTGATATGAGTTCTAGATAAAATTTCCTTAAGATTTTGAGAAATTGAAAGAACTCTAGATATATTTCCTTAGAGGTTTCAAAATCTATCCAAAAGGGTTACAAATTCCTAACTCTCCTCTAAGATAACAAAATCTTTCTTCGCTTAAAGGTTTTGTAAAGATGTCAGCTAGTTGTTCTTCAGTGTTTACATAATCTAAACAAATTTCATCATTAGCTACATGTTCCCTTATAAAATGATATCTAATTTCTATGTGTTTTGTCCTTGAGTGTTGAATCGGATTTTTAGTTAAATTGATTGCGCTAGTGTTATCACATCTTATGGGTGTTTTATCAAGTGTGATACCATAGTCTTCAAGTTGTCGCTTAATCCATAGGATTTGCGCACAGCAACTTCCAGCTGCTACATATTCAGCTTCAGTAGTTGATAATGCAACTGAATTTTGCTTTTGCTAAACCATGTGATTAAGTTACTTCCTAAGAAATGGCATGCACCACTTGTGCTTTTTCTATCTAGTTTACATCCAGCATAATCAGAATCCGAATATGCAATTAGGTTTAAAGTTGAGTCTCTAGAATACCATAAACCTACATTTTTCGTTCCATTTAAGTATCTTAAAATTCTTTTAACAGCTATTAAATGTGATTCTTTAGGTTCAGATTGAAATCTAGCACATAAACATACTGAAAACATAATATCTGGTCTACTTGCTGTTAAATAAAGAAGGGATCCGATAATACCTCGATAATACTTTTGATCAACCTTCTTACCTTCTTCATCTTTGTCCAGCTTGCATGAAGGACTCATTGGAGTTCCGAGGGGTTTCATTGTTTCCATACCAAACTTTTTGAGTAGTTCTCTTGTGTATTTGGTTTGGTTGATAAAGATTCCCTCCTTGCATTGTTTGATTTGGAGTCCAAGGAAGAAGTTGAGTTCTCCCATCATGCTCATCTCGAATTCTCCCTGCATCAACTTTGCAAATTCTTGACAAAGAGAATCGTTAGTAGCACCAAAAATAATGTCATCTACGTATATTTGTACTACAAGCAAATCTTTATTTTTTCTTTTCAAAAATAGTGTTTTATCAACATTACCTCTTGTAAAATCATTTTCTATTAAGAATTTACTTAACCTATCATACCAAGCTCTAGGTGCTTGTTTCAAACCATATAAAGCTTTGTGCAATTTAAAAACGTGATTTGAAAATTCGTGATCTTCAAAACCTGGTGGTTGTTCTACATAAACTCTTCATTTATAAATCCATTTAAAAATACGCTTTTAACGTCCATTTGAAATAAGTTAAAATTCATGTGACATGCAAATGCAAGTAACAATCTAATGGCTTCCAATCTAGCTACAGGTGCAAAGGTTTCATCAAAATCAATACCTTCCTCTTGATTATATCCTTTTGCAACTAATCTAGCTTTGTTTCTAATTACTATGCCATTTTCATCTAATTTATTTCTAAAAACCCATTTTGATCCTATTACTGAATGATTTTTAGGTCTTTCAACTAGTGTCCAAACATTATTTCTAGTAAATTGATTAGTTCTTCTTGCATTGCTATCATCCAATTATTATCTTTCTCGGCTTCTTCAATAGTTTTAGGTTCTATTTGAGAGACAAATGCAAGATGATTACTAATATTTCTCATAAATGATCTAGTTCTTATTCCTTGAGAAGGATCACCTATAATCAATTCCTTAGGATGACTATAAGCATATCTCCAATCTCTTGGAAGATCTATATCATTATGATCATTATTAACATCACCGACCTTATGTGAATCATCATCTTTAGCCTCTTGTTCATGATCAGAAGATACTTCAATATTAAGTTTTTCAAGATCTTTTTCAATTATGTTTGTATCTTCCTCATCATCAATCTTTTCAGATCCAGTTGCTAAAGATTCATCAAAAACTACATGTATGGATTCTTCTACTATTAAGGTTTTCTTGTTAAAGATTCTATATGCCTTACTAGTCGTTGAATAACCTAGAAAAATTCCTTCATCAGATTTAGCATCAAATTTTCCTAAGTTGTTTTTACCATTATTATGAATGAAACATTTACATCCAAATGCATGAAAGTATTTTATATTTGGTTTTCTTTCATTCCATAATTCATAAGGTGTTTTCTTTAATATTGGTCTTATTAATGCTCTATTTAAGATGTAACATGCTGTGTTAATTGCTTCCACCCAAAAATACTTTGGTAAGTTGCTTTCGCATAGCATGGTACGGGCCATGTCTTCTAAGGTTCTATTTTTTCTTTCAACTACACCGTTTTGTTGTGGAGTCCTAGGGGCTAAAAAGTTATGATTAATTCCATTTTCAGAACAAAAACTTTCAAATAAGTGATTTTCAAATTCAGTTCCATGATCACTTCTTAGAGACACTATGGTAGTATTTTTCTCATTTGTGACTTTCTTGAAGAATTTCAGAAATATCGAGAAAGTCTCATCTTTGTGAGCTAAAAACATCACCCAAGTGTACCTAGAGTAATCATCTACAATCACTAGACCATATTTCTTTCCTCCTAGACTTGTGGTTCTAGTTGGTCCGAAAAGATCCATGTGAAGTAGCTCTAGAGGCCTAGAAGTTGAAACAGTGTTTTTAGATTTGAAAGAACTTCTAGTTTGTTTTCAAATTGACATGCATCACAGATTTTGTTATTTTCAAAATCTAACTTAGGTAAACCTTTAACTAAATCCATCTTAATTAGTTTTGAAATAAGGTGTGTGCTTGCGTGACCTAATCTACGATGCCATAACCATCCAATATCATTTATGTTAGCATTGTCAGCAATTAGGCAATGACTACTTTCAGATAATTTGTCTAAGTCAACTAAGTACACATTGCCATGTCTATAACCAATAAAAACAATGCTATCATTAATGGAATCAGATACTATGCAAATAGAAGATTTAAATGAAACATTAAAGTTCTTATCACATAGTTGGCTTATACTAATTAAATTATGCTTTAAACCATCAACATAAAGTACATTATCAATAAATATAGATGGAGTTATGCGAACTTTACCAAGGCCCATAATTTGACCTTTACCGTTATCGCCAAACGTCACAACTCCACCTTTCTTTTCTTCTAGGGTGATGAATTCCTCTTTGTCACCCGTCATATGTCTTGAGCAGCCACTATCAAGGTACCACTTTTTCTTTGATCTTTTGGCTACAAGACATTCCTGCAAATAATTTAAACTTTATGTTTAGGTACCCAAGCTTTCTTGGGTCCTTCATGGTTAGTAGCAAAAAATTGTTCCTTTTGGAACCCATATTTTCTTTGCTTTAACATTTAACTTGTTGTTATTATTTAATGTTTTGCATTCAAATGATTTATGACCTTTTTCATTGCATTTAAAATAAGTTATATTACTTTGATGGCTTTTACAAAAATATTCTTTAAAGATTTTTGTTTCCTATACGTATTATAACCTAGGCCAGCTTTATCGAAAACAGCTTTTTGATTATCTAAAATCATGTTTAGTTTAGTTGAACTTAAGGTGAATTTCTCAACAATGTCTTTATATTTTATAACTTCTTTCTTTAATGAATCATTGTCTTTAACTTGCTGTTCTTTTTCTAAAGCTAAGGTTTCTAATTGATCTTTTAAATCTTTTGTTGAGTTTTAGTTTCAGATTTCAACAAATCTATTTCTTGATTAAAATTATCTCTTTCTTTGCTAAGTTCTTCTTTTTCATTAGTTAAGTTCTTAACTTCTAAAGCTAATTCATTTTTACTTTTAGCTAAGCTAATATTGTCATTTTTCAAAAACTTATACTTCTTTTTCAAAGATTTAAAGTCAATCATAAGTTCATTGAAAGCCTCAAACATTTCATCAAAAGTGAATTCATCATTTGAGTTTTCAGAACTTACCTCATTGTCGTTGTCGTCGTTGTTGGCCATGAAGCAGATATTGGCAACTTCCTTTTGTTCTTCTTCTTCCGACGAGGAAGATTCATCAGACCATGTTGCCATGTATGCTTTCTTCTTTTTCTTGTAGGCCTTTTTCAGCAAAGGACAATCATATCTAAAGTGCCCTGGCTTTTTACACTCATAACATACTAAGGGCTCTTTCTCTTTTTCTTTCTCCTTGTCCTTTTTCTTTTCTTTTTCTCCATCAATTCTTGCTCCAAATTTCTTTTTATGGAAGGGCCTTTTTCTCATAAACTTTCTGAATTTTTTGGCCAAGAGAGCAGTTTCTTCATCATCTTCATCATTACTTTCACTACTGCTCTCTTCCATTTCTGTAGTTTTGAGGGCAAGTGTTTTCTTTCTTTTTGTTTCCTCCTCAACATGCTGCTTCATTGTCAGCTCGTGGGTCATTAGGGATCCTAGAAGCTCCTCTAAAGGTAATGCATTAAGGTCCTTTGCTTCTTGGATAGCAGTGACTTTCGCTTCCCACGATCTTGGTAGTGACCTAAGAATTTTGCGCACAAGGTCAGCATTAGAATAAATTCTACCAAGACTCTTTAAACCATTCACAATATCAGTGAATCTAGTGAACATGCATGTGATGGTTTCAGTTTGTTCCATTATAAACAATTCATATTTATGAACCAAAATGTTTATTTTTGATTCCTTAACTTGGTTTGTTCCTTCATGTGTTATTTCCAACCTATCCCAAATTTCTTTTGCGGAATTACATGTTGAGATTCGTTGAATTCATTAGAGTCTAAGGAACAATATAAAATGTTAATGGCTTTAGCATTTAATTGAGCCATTCTTCTATCATTATCATTCCAATCCCTTTCGGGCTTAGGAACAAGAATGCCTTCAACTAAGTGTGTGGGTGTACTAGGTCCATTAGTTATTACTCCCCACAATTCATAGTCAGAAGCTTGAATGAATATTCTCATTCTTGCTTTCCAATATGAATAGTTGGTTCCATTAAATAAAGGAGGTCGATTCGTAGAATGACCTTCAGCAAAACATGAACCACTTTGTGTTGCCATAAGGATTTTAGCCCTTGATCGTGAGATCAAATTCTAAATGAGCACTTGCTCTGATACCAATTGTTGGCCCAGATGGCAACCCAAGAGGGGGGGGGTGAATTGGGTTCTTAAAAATTTAAGTCTTTTTAACTTTAGTTGATTAGTTAGCAAAATGTGCAAGTGAGAGGCTAACTTTAATCAATACACAAGCAAATAATAAAGAGAGATAGAGAGAGAAAATATAGTACGGCAAACACAAGATAATTTTATAGTGGTTCGGTGCAACCAACACCTACGTCCACTCCCAAGATTCACTTGGGTCCACACTATAATCTCTTCGATTACAGCCGAGTTGTTTTACAAGTTCACAACTCAAACTTGTTGTTTTCCTGGGATCACAACGAACCCAACCGGTTTTACACGGGCTCACCAGCACAAAACCCTACACGCTATTTTTCACGGGCTTACAACTAACCCAACACAAGTACTCCGGCTTGCAATGAGGTATAATGACCTCCACTGATTCAATCCACTGATTGAATCAACAAACAACCAAAACAGAGTTTAAATGTTGAAATGCTCCCCTTGAGCAAATATACAAATAAAGTATAAAAGGGTTAGAAAAGCATGATAAGATTGCAGATGGTTGTGGCTTTGGCTTTCTTCCTTCTCCTCTTTAACTCCTCTTGAAGTATTGAATCAGGCCTCAGCAAGATTCTTGACCATTTGAAAACTTTGGAGTTGAGATGAAGCTTTTTCTCCTTTTGTTGAATGTTGAAAATCCTTCGATTTGATCTTTGAAAAGCTTTTGGATTTTCTTTTGACTCTTGTGGATTGATGATCTGGAGCAGACGAAACTTCCTCTTGGATTTCACTTCTTTTGAATCACTCTATTTTGAACTAGAAGATTTTTCAAATGAAGCTCTGTTTTTCCCTCTTTCTCTTCTCTTTCTTTGAAATAAAAATCTCTCTATGTATTGCTCTTTTTGATTTGAAATAGGCTCCTCTATTTATAGATTCTACAAAGATATATCCGTTAGAAACACAGAAATATAGCCGTTAATCAAAAATCTTACCGTTGGGGCTGACGTGTCGTCGTGAAAAATTGCGCCCAGAATTTCTAGGAGTCGACTCGAGCACTGTGTGAGTTGGCTCGAACAGTCGATTCCAGAAACACCTAACTTTCAGGGGTCAACTCGAGATATGCGGGGAGTCGACTCGAGAAGTGCTCAAAAATGAGCCTTTCTGCCATCTGAGTCGAGTCGGCTCGCACAGTCCATGAGTCGGCTCGCGAAGGTTCAGGGGTCGACTCTTGAAAACTCAAGTGTCGACTCAGGACAACATTGAAAAACAGATTTTTGGGGAGTCGACTCGGAAACCCTTGAGTCGGCTCGGGAGCGATACAAAAATCAAAAAATATTCTGATAGACTTTAAAACTCGTCCCAAATAAATTTAAATATTAATGTGACTTGAATACATTAAATATGACATTAAGCATGAATTCAAGACATGTTTCAAGAAATCATTGATTGAAATATAATGTATAAAAATTCCTTTTTAAAATCTTCAATATAGAGTTTGAAACTTCTTTTTCAAATTGATTCAAAACTCAGTGAATTTAAACATTTAGAGTCCATTGCTTTCATTTTGAATAAGCTCAAGGTTTTTGATAAGTAAACTCATTGTTTCCTTTAAAATATTCATGGCTTTTGGAAATCATCAAAATCAATAGAGTTGGGGCAATTATGTTTCAATAATTTCTCAACAATCTCCATTTGGGAATGCAATGAGCAACTCTTGTTCTAGGGGAATAGGTGTCAACGATGCATTATTGGCAAGATAAGCATCAGATATAAACGAATGCGTGGCACCGGATCTACTAAAGTCTGAGCATAAGTGTTGCCTACTTTAATTGTCCCTGATCACAAAGTTTAGTTGTCTTAGATGTCATATAGCGGATCCTATTTATCCTTCATGATCAATGCATTATATCGCATATGAACAAAATAATCTTAAAGGGTACTTAGGTAATAGGTATACCTGCCACAACGGAGTTAGAAGCGGCAGCATCCTGTTGGGTGAGGGTGAAGACCCTTCCCTGGGTCCTCGGCTGCTGCGGCTGGTTCATCCCAAGATTTGGAGAAGACAGCTGATCCCTCCGAAGGGGACAAGTGGCCATCTTGTGATCCACTTTCCCACATATGAAGCAGGCACCTCTCGGCCCACGGCACTGCTTGCCCGGGTGGAAGTTCCCGCAGTGAGGGCAACGGGTCTCCTTACCCTTCGGTCCTGAGGGGGGCTGATATGTATCTTTCTTCTTAGCCTGCCCCGAAGACTGGCCCGAAGGAGACCCCTTCCTCTTCCTCTTTAGCTCCCACTCCTTCTGGTTCCTATTCATGTCTCTTTCGATCACCAGGGCTTTACTCACCACAGCACAATATGTGGAGAGTTCAAATGCATTGACTGCTTGCCTCAGTTTGGGTCGCAGTCCTTCAGTGAACCTGGTGATCTTGGCTCTCTCAGTGGTCACTATTTCGGAGCAAACCGGCTAGCCTAGTGAACTCGGCTTCGTACTGGGCCACAGAGAGATTCTTCTGTTCCAGCTCCAGAAACTCAGACTCCATCTGTCTTTGCACACTACTGGGAAAGTATTTGTTGAAAAAGGCCTCCTTGAACTCCCTCCAGGAAACAGCCTGTCCACCCAATCGCTGCTCCATATGCAACCACCAATCATATGCCTCCCCTTGAAGGAGGTAGGTGGCAAATCTAATCCGCTCCTCCTCTGGCTACCATGGGCCATGAAGGCCTTCTCCATCTCCCTCATCCATCCCTCAGCATCAGCGGGGTTGGTGGATCCAGAGAAGGGAGCAGGGGCTAAGCTCTTAAACTCAGCAAAGCTTCGACCCCTCCTTGCCAGGGTTGCGGCGGAGCGGGCTGGACTGGTGGTTCAGGTTCGACTCGCGGGTTTTGCTGAGTAGGAGGGCCGGGCTGAGCAGGCACCACTTGTTGGATCTGCTGCTGCATAGCCTGCACCATTTCCACAAGGGCCTGAAGTATCTCAGTCTGGCGCTGTTGCTGGCCATTACCAGCCACATTGATGGAACCAGAGCCTCCAGAAGTTTGCTGGCCAGAGTCACCAGCCTGGGAACCTCCAACTTGTCGCATACTTCTGGTGTGACGAGGCATGACTATTCCCTGCCAAGTTTGGTTCCAATCAATATCTTTACAAACCCTTAAGTTTTCAAAACATATTTATTTAAAAAAAAATATATCTTCTTAGAGTTGTTACCCTCCCAGTGTCATCCTACTGTTTTGCCTAGTGTCATCTTATGTTTGTCCCTAAGGTCAAACCTAGGCTCTGATACCACAAAAGCTGTCACGCCCCAGACCCTATATTGGATCTAGGGGTGGCAACCCGCCGCATGCCTGGCATGCAAGGCGTCCTAAATAATCCAATTTAATTCAAGAAAGGTAATAACTATATCATTCAATTTAAATGGTTCTTAATACAAGCCATAATCATGAGTTTTTGGCTACATGCCCATCATACATAAGTCACTGGGGTTACAACAAAATGTTGGATCTTAGTTTCCTCTGATGAAGCTCCAACTACCCCAGATCCCATTCTTCAGTCCTGTGGCTCTGAAAAACATTGTAAGATTTATATGAGCTTACACTCAATAAGTAAGCCTACTATTATATAATCATTTCGTCAAGATATTATCAAACCACATTTTCATGTATAAAACTTCCAATTTCAAATACATTCATCATGTTATCAAAACATGTATATCATCAGCTCAAATAATTTTGGAAGCTTAATTATAATAAATGCTGAAATATGCAATGTAAACAAACCCACTGTATTCATATTATTATTTTCTTATGTGTCCCACGGCCCTACAACACCCATCTGGTGTATCACTCTTTAATGTCCCCTAAGAGGAAGGGTCCTGGTACCAGCGTTATGCCATATATCATAATCAATCACAACACATCCTCTAGATGTGTGTGCGTTATGCAATATATCAATCACATCACATCCTCTAGATGTGTGTCCTCCACATATCTCCCCTGTGGAGGTGGGTCCCGTATCACTTGGCATTTCACATCATTTCACATCATATGAGAACCGCGGCGACACATATCATCATCATATTTGCATGTAGCACATCATGCATCATCATGAGCATAAGCTCCTCATATCACATATACAGTGGTTTGTACATTCATAGCATAAAATACATCAATAATACCAGTATATTTTGCAAAGCCAAAATAATCACATCATTCAATTTTTGCACATTTATAATCCATTACTTTGCAAAATATTAGTAATCACATATAATTATAGCAGATACCCAATTGTATATTGCCAATTTATTCCCTTAATTCCAAATAATGCAATATATAATTTTACATTTTTATATAAAATTATAAAAATTATAATAAATGGCTTACTTACCTCAGTACGCTAATCCAAACTGTAAATCAGCTATGTGGACATCTGGTTACCTACAGCATTAATTTCCATAATTAAATCTCAAAAATTGGAACAATGCAGCATCCCCTAAGGTCTACCCAGTCTAATCCTGGGCCCAACTTTGGGCTCGAATATCTCCAATATATAAGCCCGAATGGGAAATAAAAATATCCCGAGAAACTAGAATCAACGCCGAATCGGGCCATATTTTTATTTCTCCATTCCCGGCCCAATACGGGCCCAAAATGTAGCCCCAAAACAGCTCACGAGCCGGCCCAATAGGGCCCAACGTGGGACGGCCCAGCCGGCCCACGTCCTCATCTTCCCCCACCCCCTCCCCTGTTTCACCCGAAACAGGGGGGCGTGCCGGCGGCCAGGGCCGCCGCCGGCCAATTCCCGGGCCCGGCCGCTGGCGACCGGGCCAGAGCCGGCCGCCGCCGCGGCCGCTCCCTCTCCTCTCTTCTCTCTCTTTCTCCCTCTCTCTCTTTCGCACGATCCGCGGCACACGACTCGTGCCGGTGGCACGGCCGGCCACCATGGCCGGCCGGATCCTCACCGGACGGTCGCCGCCGTCGGTGAGGGCTCCTGGCCACCCAGGCCCGGCGAGGCACGGGCACTCCGCCGGGCCCGAACCAAGCCGTGAACCGGCTTGGTTCTCTCCCTTTCTCTCTCTGATTCTCTCTCTCTCTCTCTCTGGCTGGCCGGGGGGAAAGGCTGTGGAGAAGGAGGGGTGCTCCCCCCTCCTTATATAGTGGCGAGGGGAGGGTTATCCCCTCCCCTGTACCCGTGTGAAGGGGGCGCGTCGGCGCCCCCTTCCTTGACTGGCTGCGGCGCCCCCGCCCAGCCGTAAATGATGGCGGAGGAAGGGGGCGGTGCCGCCCTTCCTCCGTCAACAATGATGGATCCTCGTAGCAGGAACAAAGGTTCACAATAACCGAGGCTTAGTCTGGACAAAAAAGAAGTGGATTCAAGAGACCTCTATAGATTTTTTTTTCCTCCTTGAATCTAGCTGTCACGCCCTAAACCCTATATTGGATTTAGAGGTGACAACCCGCCGCATGCCGGGCATGCAAGGCATCCCGAAATATAACATTTAATACAAGAAGGGGTAATAACTATATATCATCCAAATTTAAATGGTTCTTAATACAAACCATAATCATATGTTTTAGGCTACATGCCAAAATACATAATTCAATGGGGTTACAACAAAGTATTGGATCTAAGTACTCTGATAGCTGCTCCAACTACCCCATATTCCCATCTTCAGTTCTGTGGCTCTGAAAAATATTGTGAGATTTAAATGAGCTCACACTCAATAAGTAAGCCAACTATAATATAATGTAATTACTTCAAGCTTTTATCAACTCAAATTTTTCCATAATAAACATCTGCCAAGCTTCCATATTTCAATACATTTTACCATGTTATCAAAACATGCATCATATGCTCAAAATAATTTTGGAAGCAATTGCTATATATAGCATTTCAAGAATATACAATTTCAGGATAAAACCACTGTACCACTGTAAATAGCATGTAAAAATGTATTTTTATACCAATGTCCCACGGCCACACACTATGTACACAGTAACCCCCTCGGGTGTATCCTCCATAAATATCCCCTAGGAGTCAGGGTTCTGGAACCAGTGTCATGAACTCACATCCTCATATCCGGCTACAACACACCCCAAGAGTGTGTTCTCCATATACCCCCCTATGGAGATGGGTCCCGGTGCCATGTGGCATATTGCCATATTCTGTCACAGCACACCTCCTGGGTGTGTGTCTCCATATACCCCCTATGGAGTTGGGTCCCGTGCCAAGTGAGTCATGCAACATATCACATCATATCATATCATAGCGGACCATGGTGGGACATATATCATATACACAAAGTATCATTTGCTAAATAGCATGTATCGTTGCAAAAATGCAATCCATATACTTTTTTAAAAACATGTCAAATACACATGTATATTTATAAAACCTTTAACAATTTCAAAGGTCATGCCAATTGATCAGTTGTCCACATAGATACCCAATTATTTAAAATATAATAAATAATAAACTAATCATAGTAAATGCTCATTTGCAAATAAGAGTACCAATCCATTTTCTTATTTTTCAAATAATGCAATATATAATAAGCATTTAAATACATAATTTTTATATTTTAATAATTTATAAAAATTATGATAAATGACTTACTTACCTCCTGGCGCTAATCCAAAATGTAATTCGGCTATTTAAGCACCTGGGTACCTACAGCATCAATTTCCAATTTTTAGTCCCCAAAATTAGCATATCAAAATAGCTTTTAACTCTACCCAGTTTAATCCCGGGGCCAACTTGGGGCTTGAATATCTCCCAATATATAAGCCCAAATGGGAAAATAAAAATACCCAGAAACTAGAATCAACACTGATCCAAGCATATTTTTATTTTTTTATTTTTGGCCCAATACAGGTTTAAATCGTGGCCCAAAAATGGCTCATGAAACGGCCCAACAGGGCCCAAAAGGGGGGAACGGCCCAACCGGCCCGCTCCCCCTTCTCCCCCGCCTCTCCTGTTTCGTCCGAAACAGGGAAGATGTGCCGGCGGCCTGGGCCCCGCCGGCCACTTCCCGGGGGGCCCGGCTGCCCCGACCGGCCCGGAGCCGGCCGCCGCCGCGGCCGATCCTCCCCCTCTCTCTCTCTCCTCAACTCTCTTTTCCTCTCGTTCTCTCCCGCGGCTTTACTGTGCCGGTGGCACGGCCGGCCACCATGGCCGGCCGACCTCCACCGACGCTGCCCGGCGCCGGTGGAGGCCGTCGGTCGCAGCCCGGGCCCGGCGAGCCAGCGGGCACTCCGCCGGCCCGAACCAAGCCGTGACCGGCTTGGTTCCATGAAGAAGGGAGGACCTCTCCCTCCCTCCTCTCTTCTCCTCTCTCTCTCACTGTGAAATCCATGGAAGAAGGGGGGGAGGAGAGTGGCGATGATGGAGGTGGAGGGAAGACTCCCTCCTCCCCCCCATTTATAGCAGCGAGGGGAGGCCTCCTCTGCTTGAGAGAAGGGCGCCGCCCTCTTTGACCGGATGGGGAGCCGCCCGCATGCGGTACGGCTGCGGCGCCTCCCCCTCCTCCGGTCCAAGAAGCGGATCCTCACATGGTGAGGATCCGGGCTCACATTCTCCCTCCTTATAAAAATTTTGGCCTCGAAATTGATGTACTTCATATAACATTTAGAATCCAAAGCTTTGATCATAAGAATAATTATCTTTTCATTTACATATACTAAGATACAAACAGATAAGGATATTTCTTTTTCACTTCCTCCTCCAGCTCCCAAGTAGCTTCCCTCTCAGAATGGTTACTCCACTGAACCTTGACATAGGGAATGCTACGCCGTCTTAAGACTTGGTCCTTGCGGTCCACAATACACAGGATGCTCTTCATATGTCAGATCATTCCTTAACTGCATGGGCTCAAACTGTATCACATGGCTGGGGTCAGAAATGTACTTTCTCAACATAGATACATGAAATACATTGTGTACCCAGAGAGCACTGGAGGTAATGCCAGGCTATAAGCCACCTCCCCTACTTTACTCAGAATCTCAAATGGCCCAATGTATCGTGGACTCAATTTACCTTTAATCCCAAATCTCATCACATTTTTGGTTGGTGATATCTTCAGAAAGACATGGTCTCCAACCTGAAATTCTAGCTCCCTTCTTCTCACATCTGCATAGCTCTTCTGTCGGCTCTGAGCTGTGCGGAGTCGTTCCTTAATCAACTGCACCTTCTCTACTGTCTGCCGAATCAGTTCAGGGCCCAACAATCTTCTCTCTCCCACATCATCCCAACATAAGGGGGATCTGCATTTTCTACCATACAAGGCCTCAAATGGAGCCATCTGGATACTGGCTTGGTAACTATTATTGTAAGCAAATTCCACTAAAGATAAGTGGTTGTCCCAAGCACCACCCAAGTCCATCACACAGGCTCGCAACATGTCCTCCAGGGTCTGTATGGTCCTCTCAGACTGCCCATCTGTCTGAGGATGAAAGGCTGTGCTGAAGTTCAATTTGGTCCCCAGAGCCCTATGAAGACTCTTCCAGAATTGGGACACAAACCTAGTATCCCGATCTGATACAATAGATACGGGAATACCATGAAGCCTCACAATTTGTTCAATATACATGTTGGCTAATCTCTCACTGGAAATCCCAACTCTGAATGGCAGGAAATGGGCTGACTTCGTCAATCTGTCTACAATGACCCACACCGCATCATTGCTCCTAGGGGTCTTAGGCAGACCAGTCACGAAGTCCATAGTGATCTTCTCCCATTTCCATTGTGGAATCATCAGAGATTGAAGAGGTCCCGCAGGCCTTTGATGCTCAGCCTTCACTTGCTGACATACTAAACATTTGGCCACATACTGAGCAATCTCTCTTTTCATTCCCTTCCACCAAAAATTTTCTTTTAGGTCTCTGTACATCTTGGTGCCTCCTGGGTGCACTGTATAGGGAGAGTAGTGGGCCTCCCTCAGAATTTCTGCTCTTAGTTCCACCGCATTTGGCACACAGAGCCTGCCATCAAATCTCAGGGATCCATCCTCCATTATAGCAAATTCATTTTGAACCCCTGACTTCACAGCTTCTTTAATCTTTTGCAGGTCCAAGTCTTCTTTCTGGGAGGACTTGATCCTGTCTATCAGAGTGGGTTGGAGTACAAGTGCTGCCACAAGTCCATCGGACCGCTGTACTCGCAATCCAACCTCCAACTTCTCAAGGTCCCTCCAGATGTGAGGCTGAGAAGTGATCATAGAAGCTAACTCCGAGGAGGACTTCCTACTCAAGGCATCAGCTACCACATTGGCCTTCCCTGGATGATAGTGCAGGTTCAGGTCATAATCTTTTAGTAGCTCCATCCACCTCCTCTGTCTCAAATTTAACTCCTTCTGAGTGAAGATGTATTTCAGACTTTTGTGGTCTGTATACACATCACATGTCTCTCCATACAGATAATGCCGCCAAATCTTCAAGGCAAAAATCACGGCGGCCAACTCCAGGTCATGGGTAGGATAGTTTTGCTCGTATGGCTTTAACTGCCGGGAGGCATAGGCTATCACCTTCTCATTTTGCATCAGAACACATCCCAATCCCTTCCGAGAAGCATCCGTGAATAGGGTGAATCCTCCAGATCCTGACGGAAGGGTAAGGACGGGGGCTGATACTAGGCGTTGCTTCAGCTCCTGAAAACTTCTCTCACACTCCTCAGTCCAATCAAACTTCGCTTGTTTTTGGGTCAAGCGAGTCAGGGGTAGAGCAATGCGAGAGAAGCCTTCCACAAATCTGCGATAATATCCAGCCAGCCCCACGAAACTTCTTATTTCAGACACATTGGAAGGCCTACACCAGTTAACAACTGCCTCAATCTTCTTTGGATCCACAGATATGCCATCTTTAGATATTATATGACCCAAGAATGATACTTGGCTCAACCAGAAGTCACACTTCTGCAACTTGGCATAAAGCTTTTTCTCCCGAAGAGTTTGCAGAACAATCTTCAGGTGGTCCACATGCTCCTCCTGGCTTTTAGAATACACCAGGATGTCATCAATGAACACCACCACAAACTGGTCCAAGTATGGCTTAAAGATTCTGTTCATCAAGTCCATGAATGCTGCCGGGGCATTAGTCAACCCAAACGGCATCACCAAGAACTCGTAGTGGCCATACCTAGTCCTGAATGCTGTCTTAAGCACATCCCCAGCCTTGACCTTGAGTTGATGGTATCCTGACCGAAGATCAATCTTCGAGAATACCCGAGCTCCTTGGAGTTGATCAAATAGATCATCAATCCTTGGCAGAGGATACTTGTTCCGCACTGTTACCCTATTGATTTCTCGGTAATCAATGCAGAGCCGAAGACTTCCATCTTTCTTTTTGACAAATAATACTGGAGCACCCCAAGGAGATACACTAGGTCTGATGAATCCCCGGTCAAGGAGCTCCTGCAATTGGCTCTTCAACTCTTTTAGCTCAGCTGGGGCCATACGGTACGGGGCCTTGGATATAGGTCCAGTGCCAGGGGCCAAATCAATAGTGAACTCAACCTCCCGATCTGGGGTAATTCGGTCAAATCATCTGGGAATACATCAGGAAATTCCCGAGCCACTGGAATATCCTCCAACTTGACCTCATCCTGCTGAAGATCTTTGACCACAGCAAGAAACCCTTGGCTACCCTTCTTCAAATACTTTGCGGCCTGTAGTGCTGACACGAACACCGAGGCCAGATGCTCCTGACTTCCAGTAAAACTGAATTCAGGTTGATTAGGAATTTTGAAGATCACCATCTTCCTGAAACANGTCTACTGAAGCATGATAGGAGGCCAACCAGTCCATCCCAAGGATAACATCAAAGGATTTTAGTGGGAGGACGATTAGATCGGCCTTCAATCTCCTATCCCCCATGTTAATCAGGCAAGATCTGCATACTGAGTCTACCCTCATAACATCACCATTTGGGAGAGCAATGTGCAACTCCTGCTCTAGGGGAACGGGTGTCAAAGATTCATCCTTGGCGAGATATGTGCTAGATACAAATGAATGCGTGGCACCCGGATCTACTAAGAATTGAGCATAAGTGTTGCCTACTTTAATTATACCTGGTCACAAAATTTAGTTTGTCTTAGATGTCATGAGGTTTAACAATACTTTTATCATTCATGATCAATGCATCCCATTGCATATGAATGAAACAATCTTAAACGAGTACTTAAGTAACAGGCGTACCTGTCACAACGGAGTTGGAAGCGGCAGCATCCTGTTGTGTGAGAGTAAAGACCCTTCCCTGGGTCCTAGGCTGCTGCTGCTGGCCTCTACCCTGATCCGCAGGAGGCTGCTGATCCCTCCGAAGGGGACAAGTGGCCATCTTGTGACCCACCTGCCCACATATGAAGCAGGCACCAGCCGTCCCGCGGCACCACTTGCCTGGGTGGGAGTTTCCGCATTGAGGGCAACGGTTTCCGTACTCTTCGGTCCTGAGGGGGCCTGATAAGGACCTTTCTTCTTGGCCTGTCCTGAAGACTGGCCAGAAGGAGGCCCCTTCTTCTTCCTCTGCTGCTGCTCCCACTGCTTATGGACCACACCCATATCCCTCTCAATCACCAGGGCCTTGTTCACCACAGCACTGAATGTGGAGAGTTCAAAGGCATTGACTGCTTGCATCAGTCTAGGCCTCAGTCCCTCGGTGAACTTGATGATCTTGGCTCTCTCAGTGGCGGCTATGTCTGGAGCAAACCGAGCCAACCGGGTAAACTCGGCTTCATACTGCGCCACAGAGAGATTTCCTTGCTCCAGTTTGACAAACTCCGACTGCATTGCCTCTGCACACTATTGGGAAGTATTTGTCATAGAAGACTTCCTTAAACTCTCCCCAGGAAATAGCCGTCCATCCATTCGCTGCTCCACAAGTAGCCACCAATCATATGCCTCCCCCTGAAGGAGGTAGGTAGCGAATCTGATTCGCTCCTCCTCTTGGCTACCATGAGCTGCAAAGGCTTTCTCCATCTCCCTCATCCATTTTTCAGCATCGGCAGGGTTAGTGGATCCACAAAAAGGAGCAGGGGCCAAGCTCTTGAACTCAGCAAAGCTCCGGCCCCCTCCCCGCCAGGGCTGGGATGGAGCCGACTGAGCAGGCTGCGGCGGGAGAGGCAGGCCGAGCAGGCTGGATTTGCTGAATCTGTTGCTGCATGGCTTGCATAGCCTGCGACATTCCCGCAGAGCCTGAAGCAACTGGGCCTGAAATTGTGGTTGATCATTGTCAGCTAAATTAACGGAACCAGAGCCTCCAGAAGCTTGCTGGCCTCCCTGCTGGCCAGAGTCACCAGCCTGGGAGTTCCCAATAGGCCGCAGACTCCTAGTGCGACGTGGCATTCTTAACTCCTGCCAGGTTAGGTTCCAGTCAATACCTTGTAAACCACAAAATTTCAGGCTTTCAAAATATATTACTTGAAATTTTTAATAAAGTTATCACCCTCCCAATGTAATCCTAATGTTCTGCCTAGTGTCATCTTGTGTTTGTCCCTAAGGTCAAACCTAGGCTCTGATACCACATAAGCTGTCACGCCCCAGACCCTATATTGGATCTAGAGGTGGCAACCCGCCGCATGCCGGGCATGCAAGGCGTCCGAAATATAACATTTAATACAAGAAGGGTAATAATATATATTATCCAAATTAAATGGTTCTTAATACAAACCATAATCATATGTTTTAGGCTACATGCCAAAATACATAATCAATGGGGTTACAACAAAGTATTGGATCTAAGTCACTCTGATAGCTGCTCCAACTACCCCATATCCCCATCTTCAGTTCTGTGGCTCTGAAAAACATTGTGAGATTTAAATGAGCTCACACTCAATAAGTAAGCCAACTATAATATAATATAATTACTTCATGCTTTTATCAACTCAAATTTTTATAATAAACATCTGCCAAGCTTCCATATTTCAAATACATTTACCATGTTATCAAAACATGCATCATATGCTCAAAATAATTTTGGAAGCAATTGCATATATAGCATATCAAGAATATACAATTTCAGGATAAACCACTGTACACTGTAAATAGCATGTAAAAATAAATTTTTATACACACTACCCCCTCGGGTGTATCCTCCATAAATATCCCCTAGGAGTCAGGGTCCTGGAACCAGTGTCATGCACTCACATCCTGCCATATCCGGCTACAACACACCCAAGAGTGTGTTCTCCATATACCCCCTATGGAGATGGGTCCCGGTGCCATGTGGCATAATATTGCCATATCCTGTCACAGCACACCTCCTGGGTGTGTGTTCTCCATATACCCCCCTATGGAGTTGGGTCCCGGTGCCAAGTGAGTCATGCAACATATCACATCATATCATATCATAGCGGACCATGGTGGGACATATTATCATATACACAAAGTATCATTTGCTAAATAGCATGTATCATTGCAAAAATGCAATCCATACTTTTCATAATTACATGAAAAACATGTCAAATACACATGTATATTTATAAAACCTTTAACAATTTCAAAGGTCATGCCAATTGATCAGTTGTCCACATAGATACCCAATTATTTAAAATATAATAAATAATAAATAATCATAGTAAATGCTCATTTGCAAATAAGATACCAATCCATTTCTTATTTTTCAAATAATGCAATATATATAATATAGCATTTAAATACATAATTTTTAATTTTAATAATTTATGAAAATTATGATAAATGACTTACTTACCTCCTGGCGCTAATCCAAAAATGTAATTGGCTATTTAAGCACCTGGGTACCTACAGCATCAATTTCCAATTTTTAGTCCCCAAAAATAGCATATCAAAATAGCTTTTAACTCTACCCAGTTTAATCCGGGGCCAACTTGGGGCTTGAATATCTCCCAATACATAAGCCCAAATGAAAAAATAAAAATACCCAGAAACTAGAATCAACACTGATCTCATTTTTTTTTCATTTTTGGCCCAATACAGGGTCCAAATCGCGGCCCAAAATGGCTCATGAGCTGGCCCAACAGGGCCCAAATGGAAAACGGCCCAACCGGCCCGCTCCCTTTCTTCTCCCCGCCTCCCCTGTTTCGTCGAAACAAGGAGGAATGTGCCGGCGGCCAGGGCCGCCGCCGGCCACTCCCCGGGGGGCCCGGCCGCCGATGACCGGCCCGGAGCCCGCGTCGCGGCCAAGCTCCTCCCTCTCTCTCCCCCTCAATCTCTCTATTCTCTCTCGTCTCTCCGCGGCACGATTCGTGCCGGTGGCACGGCCGGCCACCATGGCCGGCCGGACCTCCACCGGACGCTGGCCCGGCGCCGGTGGAGGTCGCCGTCACAGCCCGGGCCCGGCGAGCTGGCGGGCACTCGCCAGGCCGAACCAAGCCGTGAACCGGCTTGGTTCCGTGAAGAAGGGAGGTCGCCTCTCTCCTTATTCTCTTTGTCTCTCTCTCTTAATCTCTCTGTGAAACCCATGGAAGAAGGGGGGATTACCTGCTCGCTGATGGTGATCGGTGGAGGGGAAGACTCCCTCCTCCCTCCCCATTTATAGTGGCATGGGGAGGACCAGCCCTCCCCTGTGCTGTGTGAAGAGGGTCGCCACCCTCCTTGACTGGTGGAGTTGGGGAGCCGCCCGCGTGCAGGTACGGCCGTGGTGCCTCCCCTCCATGCCGTCAATAATGTGTTGGGCCTGGTGTGGTACTATCAAGGCCCAGGTGGGCTAACTTGTATTGGGCTGGGTTTGAGTCCAAGGGTTGAGATTAAATCAAGTCACGGGTGTACACGGGCTTGGGGATTAGTTTAATCTCATTGAATTAGTCCATGGGAGTTTTTTTGTTGAGTCTGGGCCTGGCCCACTTCGTGGATGTATTTAAACTCTAGTCTCTAGGGTTTGGATGGAATAGAGAACAGATTCTTTTCTCCCAAAAAATTCCCTTCTCTCATCATAGGGCGGCAGCCCTTTCTTTCTCCTCCCATCTTCCTCCTTTTCAAGAAGTAAACCTAACAGGATTAGAAATCCTTAATTCTAGTTCTTGTTGAACGGGGAATCCCATTGCTATTCATCAAGGTATAAACCCTAACAAGTGGTATCAGAGCCTGGTTCAAGGAGTAATTTGGAGGCCTTCAAGGAGTCAAAATAATTTCAACAGAATCTCGTCAAGGTACTTCTCTATTTATAAAATTTATTTTTGTGCTATTTTGAAATTGGCCATGGGGAGTAGCATAAAAATAGAGGTTGAGAAGTTTGATGGGAAGGGAAGTTTCTCCATATGGAAAGTCCGGGTAGAGGACCTCCTTGTGCAGCAGGGTTTAGATCTGGCTTTGGAAGAAAGGCCAGATGGGATGACAGACAAGCAGTGGATTTCATTGGAGAAGAAGACATGTTCAATGATCAGGGGCTGTCTGGCGGATTCAGTCCTCTATTTAGTGCCGGAGGAGAAGACCCCGAAGGGACTCTGGACGAAGTTGCACACCCTCTATATGGGGAAGAATATGTGCAACAAGTTGATGTTGAAGAAGCGCCTCTACAGCCTTCGGATGTCAGAAGGTGGAGATGTGCTGGGTCACATCCAGATATTCGACCAGATGAGCAATGAACTTCTGAATGTTGGGGTCAAGATGGAGGAAGAAGATAAAGCACTTCTGCTTTTATGTTCAATGCCCACGTCTTATGACTCATTGGTCACAACACTGCTCTATGGGAAGGAGACATTAATTTATGAAGATATTGTCTCGGTGCTTCGGACGAATGAGCAGAGGGAGAAGATGACCAAGGAAGCTATTCCCCAGGAGGGTCTATCAGTTGGGGAAAGGACAGGCAGAGGTAGGGGCAGGGACAGAAGTAAGTCTGGAGGACGATCAAAGTCCAGGAAAGGCAAGAGAGAGTTGAAGTGCTATAAGTGTGGAGAGGTAGGACATTTTAAGAAGAATTGTCCTAAGTAAAAAAATCAGAAGGGAGAAAAAGGAGGATCTGAGTCAGTGAGTACAGTTGCAGATCAGGAGGTGGAGGATGATCTCTTGGTTGTATCAGATGATCACAGGCACAGCACAGAGATGTGGACCTTGGATTCAGCCTGTTCTCATCATTACACTCCCAACCGGTCGTGGTTCAGTACTTACACAGAGGTTGAGGAGGGGAATGTGACTCTTGGAGATAATCACCCTTGCAAGGTGGCAGGTATTAGCACAGTGAGGGTGAGGATGTTTGATGGTATGGTGCGCATTCTTACCAGTGTGAAGCATGTTCCAGAACTCAAGAAGAATCTGGTATCACTGGGGTACTTGGAGCGGACTGGATACAGCTTCAGCAGTCGTGCCAGGAGTGGAGTTCTGAACATCTCCAATGGACCCATGGTGGTGATGAGAGGGAGGAGGCTGGAAAATAATCTATACAAGATGGAGGGCTCTGTGATGACTGTGAAATCTGAGGTGGCAGCTGTGGAGCAAGATCCCCGGGATGTGTACAGGATGTGGCATTACCGCCTGGGCCACATGGAGACAAGAGGATGAAAGAACTGAGCAAGAGAGGTCTGCTTCCAGACTTGAGTAGCGGAGATATGGAGATCTGTGAGCCTTGTCAGATGGGAAAGCAGAGGAGAGTACAGTTCTCAGTCAGCACAGCTAGGAGTGCTGAACCCCTGGAGTTAGTACACACAGATGTCTGGGGACCAGCCCCAGTTTCTGCAAGGAATGGGGCCAGATACTTTATGACCCTAATAGATGATTTCTCAAGGAAGCTGTGGATCTACTTTATGAAGGAGAAATCAGAGGTCTTCACCAAGTTCAAAATCTGGAAGGCTGAGGTGGAGAAGGAGCAGGGTAAAAGTGTGAAGTGTCTGAGGTCTGATAATGGCGGGGAATACACCAGCAGGGAGTTCCAGATTTTTTATGAGGAGTGGGGCATCAGAAGGCACTTCTCGGTGATGGAAACTCCTCAACAGAATGGGGTGGCTGAGAGGATGAACAGAACACTATTGGAAAAGGCAAGATGCTTAAGGCTGCAGGCAGGGCTTCCAAAGAGGTTCTGGGTTGATGCAGTAGATGCAGCTAGCTACTTGGTCAATCGGTCACCGCACACCAGGTTAGATGGAGACATTCCAGAGGAGATATGGTCTGGAAGGAAGACAAGCCTAAACCATCTAAGGGTGTTTGGATGCACAGCATATGTGCATGTTGGAGCTGGGGAGCGGAGTAAGTTGGATGCCAGGTCTAAGAAGATGGTGTTCCTAGGCTACCCGCGAGGAGTCAAGGGGTATCGGCTATGGGACCCCTTGGAGAAGAAGGTTGTCATCAGCAGAGATGTAACCTTTGATGAGAGCTCAATCCTCCAGAACAGAAGTGGCATGGATGCACAGCAGGGACTACAGGAGGTAGAACACGGTAACACTAGTCAGACAACCTCCTATACAGTTGTGCCATTTGCTAGTGGACCAGGAGGATTTGAGATTCAGGTGGAGAGGACTGACAGAGGGGGTAGAAGCCAGGGAGTTCAGCAGGATGCAGCTGGACAGGGGACTGATACTGGGATCGCACAGCAAAGGCCCAGGAGGAACGTGCGACCACCAGTTCGATACGGCTTTGAGGATTCGTTGTCATATGCCCTGGTGACAGCGAATGGAGACCCTTTCACCTATGAGGAGGCTATGGAAAGTCAGGATAGAGATAGGTGGATCCATGCTATGGCAGAGGAAATGCAGTCTCTTCACAGCAATAATACGTGGCAGGTGGTCCAGCTGCCACAAGGAAAGAAACCCATTGGTTGTAAATGGGTTTATCAGCGCAAGGAAGGAGCTTCAGAACAAGAGGGTATCAGGTATAAGGCAAGACTAGTGGCCAAAGGATACTCTCAGAAAGAAGGCATCGATTATGGTGAGATATTTTCTCCAGTTGTCAGGCACACTTCCATCAGACTATTATTGAGTATTGTAGCAGCTCAGGACTTGGAGCTGGAGCAGATGGATGTGAAGACAGCATTCCTCCATGGTCATTTGGAGGAGAGCATCTACATGGAGCAGCCACCAGGGTTTAGAGAACCAAGATCAGATGGGAAAGTCTGTTTGCTGAAGAAATCTCTGTATGGGCTGAAGCAGTCGCCGAGGCAGTGGTACAAGAGATTTGACACTTATGTTAGGAGCATTGGACTTTCCAGGTGTGAGTATGATTCTTGTGTGTATGTTAAATCTCTGGATGATGGGTCTAGGATGTACTTACTCTTGTATGTAGATGACATGCTGATAGCATGCAAGAGTAAGAAGGCTGTACAGGAACTGAAGATAGCTTTGTCTCGGGAGTTTGAGATGAAGAATCTGGGGCCAGCCAGGAAGATCCTAGGGATGGAAATCATCAGAGATAGATCCAAGGTGTGCTGCATCTGAGTCAGGGTGGCTACATTAAAAGGATTCTGGAGCGATATGGGATGAAGGATGCCAAACCGACAGCACTACCTTTGGCAGCACATTTTTCCTTATCGAAGACCATGTCACCACAGACTGAAGTGGAGGCTCAGGAGATGGAGAAGGTACCATATGCTTCTGGTGTTGGAAGCCTTATGTATGCCATGGTATGTTGTAGGCCAGACATAGCCCATGCAGTGAGCCAGGTGAGCAGGTTCATGGCGCACCCTGGCAGGGAGCACTGGCGAGCACTAAAGGGAATCTTCAGGTACTTGGTAGGTACAGTTGGGGTTGGTATTTGCTATGGACAGCAAGAAGATGCTGAGAGATCCAACTTATCCAAGGAGGCTCGTGGGCAGTTATATGGGTATGTGGATGCAGACTTTGGTGGAGATGTGGACACTAGGAGATCCACAACAGGCTTTGTGTTCAGCCTGTTTGGTGGTCCAGTATCGTGGAGATCATGTCTGCAGCCCATCACAGCCTTATCTACCACGGAGGCAGAATACATAGGTATCACAGAGGCAGCAAAGGAAGCTCTTTGGCTGAAGGGCTTGATGCTGGAGATGGGACTTGATCAGAAGGTTGTCCAGGTGCATAGTGACAGCCAGAGTGCTCTGATGCTTGCGCAGAATGCAGTCTATCATGCCAGGACAAAGCACATTGACCTCAGATACCACAGGATCAGAAAGCTGGTGGAAGATGGTGAGGTGGAGCTGGTGAAGGTATACACCAAGAAAATCCAGCAGATGCACTGACTAAGGTTCTTCCATGGGACAGTTTTCAAAAGTGTATTTCGTTGTTAAAGCTGATGGACACAGTGGACGTGCTGAGGCCTTGAAAGCACCAAGGTGGAGATTGTTGGGCCTGGTGTGGTGCTATCAAGGCCCAGGTGGGCTAACTTGTATTGGGCTGGGTTTGAGTCCAAGGGTTGAGATTAAATCAAGTCACGGGTGTACACGGGCTTGGGGATTAGTTTAATCTCATTGAATAGTCCATGGGAGTTTTTTTGTTGAGTCTGGGCCTGGCCCACTTCGTGGATGTATTTAAACTCTAGTCTCTAGGGTTTGGATGGAATAGAGAACAGATTCTTTTCTCCCAAAAAATTCCCTTCTCTCATCATAGGGCGGCAGCCCTTTCTTTCTCCTCCCCATCTTCCTCCTTTTCAAGAAGTAAACCTAACAGGATTAGAAATCCTTAATTCTAGTTCTTGTTGAACGGGGAATCCCATTGCTATTTATCAAGGTCTAAACCTAACGGATTAGAAATCCTTAGTTCTAGTTCTTGTTGAACTGGGAATCCCAATGCTATTCATCAAGGTCTAAACCTAACAGGATTAGAAATCCTTAGTTCTAGTTCTTGTTCAACGGGAATCCCATTGCTATTCATCAAGGTCTAAACCCTAACATAATGGTGGATCCTCACATGGTAGACATTGAAGTCGGGGTGTCTCAGACTCATCATGCTGGTCACGAAGAATAACAGTGCCAGTGGTAGACATATCTTCGCATGAAGAGTATCTGCCCACAGGCTAATAAGAAGGAAAAAGGATTGATATCATATACAATCTTGGTAATAAAACGGAAGCATGCTGTATAGCACTCTCTATTCACAAATAAAGACTTTCACCTTAGTACTTTGCCTGCATGATGCTGCATGCAACTCAGTTTCTGTTGGAGAATGCATGACCATGGTTCCCGACGCACTTATTGACAGGTGACCCTGGATATCAAGCACAACTATATGGTCAATATTTGCACATTATACTCAAGTACAAAACTTAATTTTCAAGGATAGGAAATCTACATCTTCTAAAGAACTTTCCATTTTTTTCATAATCCTGTTCACTTTCAGCTTCTTTCTGCAAAATGGATGCAAGAGTCAATTCTTCAAATGCATTTCCTGATGCAGATACCCAAGGATTCTCTCTATCTGCAATCTTTTCTGTCATATTAGGACTATAGGAAACATCAGAATTTTCTTCTCCCATCATAGCAACTTGCATTGGCTTTACAGCACTGCAGACAGTCCCTGTAACCTGTGTTCCATCCATGCTAACATACCAACTAGCATTTCTCAGAATCTTCATTGACTAGAGTGAAAGGAGCAAGTGAAAGATGAAGTACCGAAAGAGAAGGAAACTACAGCAAATTATCAAATGGAATACCTGGGATGAGCATTTTCATCTCTTTCATCCCTCCTCCCACTGATGGTGCCTGTACCTTCATCTCCCGTATCCCTGACAACTCTTACAGTGCTTGTTGTGTTCTCATAAATTTGTTGGCTACATCTATGGTTTTCCATAACTTCCTTTAGATTAAGCTTTGGGCGCTCTCTGTCAGCAAAAAAACATGGAAAGACAATAGGTGCAAAACAAGAGGTGTTAATGTTTAAAAAATTCAAATAAAATCCTTTACTATTTTAATGGAAAATATTGACGAGTAGCTATATAGATGGTTGCAGAAATAAGAATAATGTGGACCTTATTCTCTCCAACAGCCTTGGACTTCTTCGAGCATATATGATAAAATGATGCTTGAGAAGCTCCTTGCACTAGGTCTCTAAATTTAAGATATTTAAAACCACATTTAGACAAGGAAATATTGATGGGATAAATCAAAATTCAAAAGAGGTCATTTATTTCTCTAGCCTATATGTCTAGAGGCAGACTTTGGTGTAATTACTAAGTTAACGCATTTGAACTAGAGAAATCTGAAGTGCCCGCCTGAGTCAAATTTTATCATAATCAAAAGGCTAAACAACAACTCTGAAAGCAATAAAAACACTGTAATTCTTGCATGGAATCAGTCCAAAGAAATTTATTTATGGGGTGCAACCATAAAGAGGAGTGAGGTAACTAACCGGTTATAAGAAGATAGAAACTATGGACTAAAGGGCATCTTCATAATATGATTAATTGCTCATACTTTCCCTTGATTCTGATTTCCATTTTACACAGCACAGAAGGCTCAGAGGGGAGAGAGGGCTGGTTCGAAAGATAGTATTAATTAAGTGCAAGGGATAACAATGGAGTACATGCAATATTCTTGAGCAAATATTTCCCTTCCACAAAACCAACAGAATTGTGTAGAAAAATAATCCCCAAGAGGTTTATTAGATTTTTCCAAATAGCATCATTGTGAAGTCATCAAACAGACAACTATGAAGGACCACTGAATAAGAGATTAACAACCTTCAGCTTCCCAAGGTGGGAAGATCAAGTTGATGCAATTAAGAACAAGAACCAGATTATTCATGCTAAATCTCACTGTTGCAGGCAGACTAGGAAGTTCCTTTTTTTAAGTCTAGTGGGTTCAAAATGTCAACATCCACTTGAGACTACTAAAAGTGGCAGCACTCATGCGCCTGCAGGATTGCAAAATAATGTCATGGAAACCAGTATTAGCTGCACATTTCCAGCCATCTACATTCAATCTGAATCATCCTGCAGGTAGTTTGTCCTAGCTTTTGAGGTAATTAATTTTGGCTTCAAGATGTCTTCTAGACTAGTTCTGCATCTTATATTTCCTGGTAACATCTATCATCCACATCAAGACTAAATACTCTGTGCCATTATTACATTTAACAGTTTCCTTTCTTTTTCACATATTCCAAACAAACTAAACTTGTAAAATTGTAACAATTTGACTAATCGAACTGCTTCCATCAACCTAGTCTTGAATAACATGATCAGACCATCCTATGAAATTCATCATTTAGTGAGGGCCAAACTCCAAAAAGTGTGCCTTCCGTAACACAATTTGAAAATCAACAATGAACAAATTTCTCAATCATCTTAAGCATCCCAAAAGAGCACACTAGCCAAAAAGGTTTAAAGTTCAAACATTGATGCTATTGATTGTAAAACCCAGTCCTTAAGGGCTAGGTTTAGAAACCCTAAAGCAAGGTTGGGTTAGCAAGGTTGGGTTATGATGGCGCCAAGTCACCTTTTCAAACGTCGGGGAAAACGGACGTCTCGCCCCGGGAAGTCCTGCAAGAAAAGTCCCCAAGGACCGGTGGCACCGGTGGGGACCCTCCGACGATCAAGTCAGTGGCTTGGGTTCAGACAAAGAACCACCCCCCGCGAAGGAAAGCTGAGGCAGTTAGGGTTTTGAGCAGGGAGGAAAAAGCTCTCTAAAACCAGAGATTGAATCCGGCCTATATCCCCCATATCTCTCTTTTTACCTGTCTAAAAACCGTCCTGTGCAGCTTCGGAAGACCTTTCTTTTGTACTGTTTTTGATGGACGTAGCTGGGCTCCTATTACTAGAGGCGGCGAGTCGTACATCCTAGCAAGGCGTAGTGGCGCACAGTGGCATGCAATGCGCCAAACATCGTTATGAGACGTGACCCTCCGTACCGGCGCACATTTTAAAGGAGTACGAAATGGTACCACGGCAAGGCACAGCCATGTGCCGGAGATCATGCGTGAGCACCGTACGTGCTGACAGTTGCTGTTTTCTTTGGCGGTTGAATAGCATGTCGACCATGCACCCTGAGGCCAGTAGGACCCCGGGGTTAGGAAGCGATGACCCCACCCCGACCCCGAGGGAGTGCCGGGGGTGGGGAAATGGCCGCTCACCCCGGGGCTGGTAGGGGCCCCGGGGTTAGGAAACGATGACCCCACCCCGACCCCGAGGGGGTGCCGGGGGTGGGGAAATGGCCGCTCACCCCGGGGCTGGTAGGGGCCCCGGGGTTAGGAAACGATGACCCCACCCCGACCCCGAGGGGGTGCCGGGGGTGGGGAAATGGCCGCTCACCCCGGGGCTGGTAGGGGCCCCGGGGTTAGGAAACGATGACCCCACCCCGACCCCGAGGGGGTGCCGGGGGTGGGGAAATGGCCGCTCACCCCGGGGCTGGTAGGGGCCCCGGGGTTAGGAAACGATGACCCCACCCCGACCCCGAGGGGGTGCCGGGGGTGGGGAAATGGCCGCTCACCCCGGGGCTGGTAGGGGCCCCGGGGTTAGGAAACGATGACCCCACCCCGACCCCGAGGGGGTGCCGGGGGTGGGGAAATGGCCGCTCACCCCGGGGCTGGTAGGGGCCCCGGGGTTAGGAAACGATGACCCCACCCCGACCCCGAGGGGGTGCCGGGGGTGGGGAAATGGCCGCTCACCCCGGGGCTGGTAGGGGCCCCGGGGTTAGGAAACGATGACCCCACCCCGACCCCGAGGGGGTGCCGGGGGTGGGGAAATGGCCGCTCACCCCGGGGCTGGTAGGGGCCCCGGGGTTAGGAAACGATGACCCCACCCCGACCCCGAGGGGGTGCCGGGGGTGGGGAAATGGCCGCTCACCCCGGGGCTGGTAGGGGCCCCGGGGTTAGGAACGATGACCCCACCCCGACCCCGAGGGGGTGCCGGGGGTGGGGAAATGGCCGCTCACCCCGGGGCTGGTAGGGGCCCCGGGGTTAGGAAACGATGACCCCACCCCGACCCCGAGGGGGTGCCGGGGGTGGGGAAATGGCCGCTCACCCCGGGGCTGGTAGGGGCCCCGGGGTTAGGAAACGATGACCCCACCCCGACCCCGAGGGGGTGCCGGGGGTGGGGAAATGGCCGCTCACCCCGGGGCTGGTAGGGGCCCCGGGGTTAGGAAACGATGACCCCACCCCGACCCCGAGGGGGTGGCCGCCGGGGGTTAGGGATGACCCCGACCCCGATGGCCGCTCACCCCGGGGCTGGTAGGGGCCCCGGGGTTAGGAAACGATGACCCCACCCCGACCCCGAGGGGGTGCCGGGGGTGGGGAAATGGCCGCTCACCCCGGGGCTGGTAGGGGCCCCGGGGTTAGGAAACGATGACCCCACCCCGACCCCGAGGGGGTGCCGGGGGTGGGGAATGGCTGACGGCCGTTACCTTGCCTGATGACGTTGGGATCAGTCATATCAGGTTAGATAATGAGTTCTTAGAAGTAGTGGGCCTAAGTTTTAATGGGCCAAGAAAGAAAAGTGATGAGAAGCCAAAATAGGGATCCAGACCAAGCATAGAAACTTATCCCTTGTTTCCTAATAGGAGATGGACTCCCAATCAATCTCAAGGAACAAAAACCTAGTCTAAAGAGGAATTGGGAGAAATCCTCTACCTCTATTTATATGCGTATGTGGAGGCAAACCAGGAGTGGTGTGGAACGGGAAGAAGAAGAAGGTCATAGTTTGCATCAGAGAATTGCCCAAGAAAAAGACTCTTAAAGGAGAGAAAAGGCTTTCTCTACCTTCTTGGTTTTTTCTTTGTGACTTCCGGCTGGCCATGGAAGGCCACCAATGGCTCCTTTAGATTCAAGAAGGCTGCTGCCCTGTCTCAAATGCATAGCCATGTTCCTTGGATGGCCACCGACCACGTCAAAGTTGCCTAAAATGCCATTAAGGCCGAAGGAAGGACCTCTAAGGCCTCTAGAAGTCCGATGAATGTCATCCCGAGAGTATAGAAATTTTTTAAATATTAAGACCACTAGTTCCATGTTCTTACTCCAGTTTCATCATAGGTTTTTCAGCAAGGATAGCCGACCAGGGGTGTAGGGAAAAGAGCAACAGGACACCACCGACCGGCCAAGCCAATCAGAGGCCTAACATTTGACCGCCCAAAGGAGTCGCCAGAGAGAAAAAATGGTGCCAGATCAAGCAAAGAATGAAATCCTCTGTTCTTGAATCTCAAATTTACATATTGTGTACTTTAGCTAACCAATGACTTGATTACCCTTCCAATTGGAAAAATACCATGCGTGTCCCTCTATTGTTTTAAAATCTAATTACACGAATGTCCTGATGCAGCCAAAGACCAAAATGCCCCTTCCATAATTTAATAAGATACGTGTGTGTCCTTAACCAGAAATCTGATAATGACACACAAATCCTGGCTTACAAAATGACCTAAATGCCAATTTAATTGAACGCATGTCCTTTCTTTCAAGCTAATGATGCATGTCCTCTATTTGAAGTAATAACGTATGTATCCTTACCAATCTAATGACCTGTTGCCCCTACTTTCAACGAATTGACGTGCATATCCTTCGTAAGCAATTTAAAAAATGGCGTGTGTGACCTCTTAATGTTAAAATGACCCTAATTAAATGACAAACGTGTCCTTTGGGGTTTAAAGGTAGAAATAAATCTAGAATAACTATTCCAGGTTAGTTATTTTAGGGATAAATTATTGTGATAGGTTATTTAGAACGAAATTCATATAGAATGACATATAAATTAAGGTTGAGATGAATTAACTAAGTAATTCAATAATAAATCCTAGCATGAGCGAGTGAAACATACCTAAAATTACCAAATAATGGATATTTTTATTGTAACCCTCGAAGGAGACCTTAGGACATGATGAAATAAAATTCATAAATTGACAGAAGGATTTAAACTAATAGGAACAAATATAAATAAGTGCGATTAAACCCAAATTGTATATTAGGTCTAAAAAGGAATCCTAAGTTGGAATAGTTGGTTTTTTTACATCTGTTAGGTAAGTAATGGTTGGACAAGATTTTTTATGTTTTTAAGTAAATAAATATTTATCATCCTGTGATACTTAGTTTATGAATATTATATGCCAACATATTGACCATGATTGCCATGATTATACTTGATATCGATTATTTGTTGTTCATGATGAATTGATAAAGTTGTTGGACTGATGTATAAGATTTAATGAGAGATGATGAAACTAAATTTAAGATTCTAAACCTATGTTGAATGACTTAGATCCTTATCGATGGAGATTATATACTGGAAAAACCCATGACCTTGGAGGATATACTCAATTGATACCCTACTAGTTGAAATTGTATGCTAAAAAAAATATGATCTTAGGGGATATACTCGATCAAAACCCTATGTATGGGGATTACAATACTCATAACCTTGGGGGTTATAGCTTGATTGATACCTTGCCTATGGGGCTAAAACACTGACGATATAATTCCAACATAGCAGGATTAGATGACATGATATAAAAAGAACTAAGAATGTAAAAAATACAAATTATTTGTTTTAACTGGCAAATTGTATATGTATACCGATATTATGTTTATTATAGATAGCTAATTATTACTTACTGAGCTATAGAGCTCATTATATTTTACCTTTTTTTCAAATTCTGCTCAATAGCTACATGAGGATACTACTAAGAGAGTGCCTAAATGTGCGAGAAGAATAAAGAAATTTTTATTAGTTATTGAGACTTAGTATTTTAAATAATAATTTTGTAGCCAATATTTATTTTAACTTACTTAAGGAACATTTTAAATTTTATGATTGAAATTTTATATTGCTAAATTATGATATTATAAGAGATGCCTTGCATATTTGTAAGGAACTCCTTATGTGTACGCAGTAATTATCGTAGCTCCCGACTCGGATCTTGAATTTGAGGTGTGACATTGAAAATCATTGTTTTAAGAAATCCAACCTTCGCCGATTCCTAAAAAAAGAGAAAAAAAAAAGAAAGAAGATAGGGTTTCTCTAAATAGATATTGGCCTTACATATAGGACATCATCATGACCAACAAATAGCTTTATTTCTTTATTATTTTATAGGTGCAATAAAAACACTGTAATTTATTCTCAAGAAAGGAAATAAAATAAAATAAAGACAATATAAGTAGTTGAATTAAGAATGATGCATAAATTTGATTAGCGGATAAATACTGAAAAGCAAAAGGTAAGTGTAAACCTACTAGGTCAGCAACAGAACCACCAGCCATGTATTCCATTTCTATCCATAGTTTGGTTTGATGGAGATAAGAGCCATGGTACTCAGTAATATACGAAGACTGGCATTGAGACAGAACTGAAATTTCCTGCATCAGGGCAAAAGAATTATCATTTAATAAAATTCTGGTAACTTATAGTAATATTATTGTTTTCAAAACTAACCTTTTGAATATCTTCAATGTCATCCTTGCTATGGTAGATGAAAAAATACATGTATTAATATATCAGGAAAAAAATCATGCAAGAAAAAGATAGGTAGAATTGATTGCTAAGTACTGCTCAAATTTTTGCTAAACTGTGGAGCATCAAATGTGATAGAAAAT
>UESW01002381.1:275246-324462 GCA_900491605.1 Calamus simplicifolius | reverse complement strand
ACTTGGACTGGATGCTCATGGGCTGTAAGTATATACTAATTGTAAATATATCATTTATATTTTTAAGTCAATTACTTATAAACATGTATTTTTAATAGATTTATTGAGCAGCATCATGTATCGAGCCAGATCAGCTCCATATTTAAGAGGCGTGCTGCTCCTAGTGGCTACGATTGGCGCCATGTATCTGTAGTCATGAGGGAGTTTTATTTTTCAGAGTTTCAGGTAAACTTATTAAATACAATTTATCACTGATATAAATTTCTTAATCTTAATAAATTCTGAAACTAACTATTTATTTCAATGCAGAAAAAGTATACGTGGGACCCTGCCATCCATGATGCCATTAGGGTAGCATGGAATGCTCTTACGGCATGCCGATACTCTGACATGCTTCATCATTGGAGGGCATCGGGTGAGCATCCTGCGCATGTGCCGGAGGGAATTTGGTACGAGTGGCAGTAGGCATGGCTGTCTGATGGCTGGCGCAGGAGGTCCACATCAGCCAGCATGAACCGTCGATCCGAGAGGGGCGGTCCTGGCATGGGTCTCTTCCGCCACACTGGGGTCCATTTCAATTCAGGAGCACAAATGCCGTATGGTAAGAAAACATAAATAATTTAGTTACTAATTTAGTTATTTACAAATACTTATATTTATATCAATTTTTCTTTCTATTGTTGTAGTCTAAACAAGAGGGCGGAGATCCTGGTGAGTTTCGTCTATTCAGGGCGACACATACCAGGAGGGACGGTTCCTGGGTCGATACATGATCACGGAAGGTTACGGTAAGAAATTAGCTTTATATTGTATATGTTTAATTTCTAAAATTTTATTTAGAGAAATTTATTGATTCATTTATTGTTGATTTTATAATTCAAAGGCACGAGTCAAGGAGCTTCAGTCCCAGGCATCGCAAGTTGACTCCACTGATGGGGGACCGTCCGTGGAACTCTCATCAGAGGAGAGTTGACGTGTGTTTTTGGAGGCTGTTGGTGCCCAGCCGTGAGATCGCAGGGTCTATGGTCTAGGCACTAGAGCTTCTACATATTTTCCCCATCAGGCCTCCAGTTCGCGCTATTCTGGCGATATTCCTGTCGAGCATTTAGAGGACATTCGGAGATCTATTATGGAGGAGGTTTGGAAGGACGTTTGGCAGAAGATTCAGTAGGAGTTCGACCAGCACACGAAAGTCCTTCAGCATGAGCTCTCTGACATAAGAGAGCAGATGCATCACATGCGGGATTTGGTTAGCCGCATATCGCAGGGTTTCCAGCCACCACGTGATCGTGATAGTGGGGATTCTTGATATATTTTTTCCTTTACCTTTTATGTGTTGTACATAGAAACTTCAAAATTTTAATATATTAATTATTTTTGGAAATTTAATGATGAATGTTTTGATTAATATTAGCGTTTTGATCAATATTTTTATAAATTTAACTGTTTTAATTTTTAATATTTTATTTTTTTAAAAAAATTTAATTAGAGATGCATTAGCGACTGAAATTGCATCGCTAATATTTTTAAAATATTATTATTAAATATTATGATGCAAGGAACTGGCGTCGCAATATTGCGACGCATTTGAATGCGTCGCAATATTGCGATGCAATCGAATGCATCGCAATATTAAATTTAACCGTTTTAATTTTTAATATTTTCTATTTTTTTAAAAAAATTTAATTAGTGATGAATTAGCGACTGAAATTGCATCTCTAATATTTCTAAAATATTATTATTAAATATTACGACGCAACATCTTGGCGTCGCAATATTGTGACGCATTTGTATGCGTCGCAATATTGAGACAATCGAATGCGTCGCAATATTAAATTTAACCGTTTTAAATTTTAATATTTTATATTTTTTAAAAAAAAATTAATTAGCGATGCATTAGCGACTAAAATTGTGTCGCTAATATTTCTAAAATATTATTATTAAATATTGCGACGCAACAACCTGGCGTCGCAATATTGCGACGCAATCATATGTGTCGCTAAGAGTCGCTATTTAGCGACGCAATTGTGATAAAATTTATTCTTTGATGAGACTTGCAGTCATGCCATAATTGCGTCGCTAAAGCCAGTTTAGTGATGCATTAGTGACGCATTTTGGCATCGCTAAAATTAATTTATGTTGCAGTGGTCCTTATAGTGATTTGTTTGCTGTCTGACCCTCAGTGGAGTCAGATGAAGCTCTTGATGACTCATAGTGAGCACATCAAGACTTTTGAAGACATATCTCGTTATCTCGAGCTGGAGGCTGAGTGCATAGAGACTTTTCACTCCTCTGCCTATGTGGCTCACTTGGAGCTTCGCGTTCCAGAGGTAGAAGGAGTAAATCCAGTGACAAGAAAGGTTCACAGAGTTTTAAGGAAAAGAAGGTAGCCAAGCCTAAGAAAGGCCAACCAAAGGGTAAGAAGAATATGGCAAAGATCAAATGCTACAACTATGGTATGAAACGCCACTTCGCTCGTGAATGCACAGAACCAAAGAAGGTATATTCCACATTAACCTCTCTCTATGTTTGTTCATATGCATTGCTTGTTGACACTCTCCCTGATTGGATCGTAGACACAGAAGCGAACAAACACATAGTTCGAGATCGAGTTGGTTTTATGGATTTTCACCGGATTTCTGCAGGCACCCAATATGTTGTTCTTGGGAACGGTCTGTATGAGCAGGTGTTGAGTGTAGGAGCATATCGTATTAGGTTGCGAGGAGGACATGTATTGCTCCTACATGATGTTTTGTATGTCCTAACTATTTGGTATAGTCTGTGCTCTGTACTTGCCTTGTTAGCTCTTGGCTATACCTTTTGTTTTTCTGGTAATCGTATGTCTGTATATCTGAATGGTGTGTTATCCTTTTGTGGCTATTTATCGTATGGGTTTTTCAGACTTGATGTGAAAATATATGACTCTTACTCTTCATATGCTTGTGCTTCTTTTTCTGCATGTGATAATTCTTCACTATGGCATGCCAGACTTGGTCATGTGGGCCAAGATAGGATGGCACGGATGGCTAGAGAAGGGCTATTAGGCCCCCTAGCAAAATAAGCCTTCCTGTGTGTGAGTCTTGTTTGGTAGGAAATGCATCAAGAAAGCCTTTTGGTAAGGCTTCTAGGTTCTCTCAACCATTAGAGCTAGTACACTCAGATATCTGTGGACCCATGAGTGTCAGAGCACGCCATGACGCATCTTATTTTCTCACATTTATCGATGATTATTCGCGATTTGGGTATGTGTACCTAATCTCCCACCACTATGAAGTGCTGGATTGTTTCTGCCGCTTCTTAACTGAGGTGGAAAATCACAAGGAGAAGACTTTGAAGTCTCTTCGGACTGATAGAGGTCACAAATATTTATCTGATCAATTTCAGAAGCTTTGTGAGGAGAAAGGTATACGCAGGCAGCTCACCATTCCTGGGACGTTGCAGCAAAATGGTGTTGCAGAGCATCGAAACAGGACTTTACTAGATATGGTTAGGTCAATGATGGCGCAGGCAAATCTCCCGATTAGTTTCTGGGATGATGCACTTTTGACTGCTGCCTACATCCTTAACCACATACCCAGTAAATCGATGTCCTCCACACCATATGAGTTATGGTATGGTGCGAGACCTTATGTAGATCATTTACGCCCGTGGAGTTCAGCAGGATACGTTCACAATACCTCCCATAAGTTGGGAAAGCTAGGTCTAAGGCCAGCAAAAAGGTGTTCATTAGGTACCCTCAAAATTCTAAGGGTTACGTGATGTATGGTGAACATCCTGATGGAGGACTGACTGAAATAGAGTCCAGAGATGTAGAATTCTTAGAGCATGAATTTTCAAGCATTGGTGAGATCAAGAAGGACCTAACCCTGTATGAGTTACAGGAGGAGCTTCCTAATATCTCTAGCGAGGGAGGGGCATTACGACCTGTTCTAGATATTGCCACAGATAGTGGGGGTGCTGGGCCCAGTGGGAGTGACGCACCAGACAGTGGGAGCGCATAGGCTGAGCACAGTGGGAGCTCACCTATGAGGGTTAATGTACCTTCAGGGAGTAGCTCTCAAAGTCTAGATCCATTGTTATGGAGAAGTACACGTGGAATAGTTCCACGACGATACTTTAAGGTCGAAGGGAATGTATTTCTCTTTGCCCCGTTGGATCCAGATGAGCCAGTCTCTGTTCATGAGGCACTTGATTCATCAGTTCATAAAGAGTGGCTAGCTGCTATGGAAAATGAGATGGAGTCTATGGATAGGAACCATGTGTGGGACCTGGTAGACTTACCGCCTGGGCGCAAATCTATAGGAAATAAGTGGATCCTAAAGATAAAGCGCAAGTCTGATGGGTCAATCGATAAGTACAGGGCTTGACTCGTAGCGAAGGGCTATACCCAGACAGAGGGTGTAGACTATGAGGAGACATTTTCTCCTATGGTGAGATTTGCCTCCATTCGCCTAATCCTAGCTATAGTGGCTCATTTAGATTTGGAGCTACATCAGATGGATGTCAAGACAGCGTTTCTTAATGGAAGCCTGGATGAAGAAATCTACATGGATCAACCTTTGGGTTTTGTGGCTAAAGGAAAGGAGGGCAAAGTGTGCCACCTTAAAAGATCCATATATGGTCTCAAGCAATCATCCAGACAGTGGTACTTCAAATTTTATGAAGCCATCACATCGATTGGCTTAACCATGATTGAGGAGTACCACTATGTATACATTAAGAAATCAGATGATGGGATACTATTTTTAGCGCTGTATGTGGATGATATCCTAATAGCTGGGAGTTCTATAGGGGTGATCAATGCCACTAAGGAGTGGTTGTCCTCCATTTTTGAGATAAAGGATATGGGTGAGGCTAATTTTGTGCTAGGAGTGAGGATCCTAAGGAATCGTATTAAGAAGTTTCTTGGTCTGTCTCAAGAAACTTATATTCAAAAAATCTTGGAACGATTCCGAATGCACTATTCAAAACCGTGGATACCCCAATAGAGAAGGCCTGCACATTGAGTATTGACCAATGCCCTAGAACGAATGAGGAGAGAGAGAAAAGATGAGCAGAATTCCCTATGCAAGTGCTGTGGGAAGTTTGATGTACGCTATGTTGTGTACACGTCCTGACATTAGCTTTGCGGTAGGCTTGGTCAGTCAGTACCAAAGCAACACGGGGCTTGCTCATTGGGAAGCAGTAAAGAGGATTTTTTACTACCTTCGTGGTACTGCTAATCTCGCTCTATGTTATCAAGGAGGGGATTTGAGATTAAAGAGTTTTTGTGACTCTGATTGGGCTGGTGATAGAGATGAGCGTAAATCCACTTCAGGATATGTGTTCATCTTTGGAGGTGGAGCTGTCTCTTGGTGCAGTAAGAAACAGAACTACACAGCCCTGTCCACTATGGAAGCCAATACATTGCTTGTTCGGCTGCTGTCCAGGAGGCCATGTGGCTGAGGAGGTTCTTGAGATGACTCGAGATATCAGCCAGTGCTCATGAGACTATTCAGATATGTTCCGATAGCATGGCAGCATTGCAATATGCTAAAGATTCCAAGTATCATGGAAGGTCTAAGCATATTGACATTAGATATGACTTCATTCGAGATATGGTCAAGCAAGGAGAGGTTACCCTTAGACATATCCCTACTAGTAGGATGTTGGCTGATCCATTGACTAAGCCCATTGCTAGAAATCTTCCAGACTCATATGAGGAGTCTAGGTCTGCATTGTATCTGACAGACATGGATTGTATGGACATTGTTGACTGTGTGTTATTTATGTTAAAATGAAATACCTGTTTTCATTATTATCATGATGAGTTTGTATTGGCAGGCACATATGTGTATGAATGTCACAGGCTATGATCAGCCCACTCACAGGGGTGATCAACCTGACACTTTTGTAGTGGGCAGGATGAGACTAAAGTAGCCATGATAGAAGCTTGAATGAATGCATGGGTTGCATAAGATACTGTATGAGTTACAGACTGCATGAGTTACAAATTGCATAAGTTGCAGATTGCATAAGTTGCAAAATAGGCTATATAAATATTATAATAAGTCGCCTTAGTTTAGACTGAGATGAGACTCAGAGAGTCGAGTACGGAGTATGTACATGTATATCCACAGATCCATGCTAAAGCTTGTTGTAGCCAAACTGGGAGCATTGGTGTGTGCTCGAGTCAGGCAACTTTGTGATGCTTGGACTTGTGTTTGTACGGTGTTTGAGTATGACATAGCCCATTGAGCGTTAGCTCCACCATAACATGCATTATGTTGCATGTGCTAAAGTCGACCCAGTAGGGGTAACGGAATACTCCCTCTCCGTTACCATGTGAGCCCTACAACTATGTAGTATCCTTAGACTTGAGCCTATATCATGAAATTGGAGTTCAGGATGACTTCCTTAGCCTTATCCTCCAGGGTAATGGAATTAATACGACCATATGAGATAATCCTAGAAAGCCAACTGGACAAAGATGGATTGGTATGAGTATTCAAGAAAGATTATTCACGACCGCACCTTATCTGTTGTGAACCATAGCCCAGGCAATTATGTGCATGAGTTGCATATGATTATGGACACAAACACCTAACTTAGTATCTTTTTTCAAGTACTGCTCAGAGTAAATCCTTGAGGGATTTAGAGTACTTGATTGTGGTGTGATCGGATTTTCTGGGACACAGACGAGATTGGATTGCATTGTTTATGTACTGCATTAGTTATTCATTAACTTAGTGCAGCATTTTCAATGTATGTCACTGTGTGTGAATTTCATTGGGTCACACACCCCACTGCATTGCAAGAGGAGAGAGGTGAGATGGCATTAAAAGTAAGGTCCTATGTGAACGAGTGGGAGATTATTACAAAACAGGGGCTGAAACTGTTTCAGCCCCTCTTCTTCTTGCGGCTGGGAAGGAGCCGCCCTCGTGGAACATGGGCAACGTGCTCCTCCCTCCGAGGCTCCGACCGGAGGAGATGTCCACCCATAACCCATTAATGGGTTGTCTTATGGATGAGATCTATAAAGAAGGGGATACGAGCTCCCGATTGGCAAGACAGACAGAGAAGAACAACCAGCTTCTTCTCTTCCTCTACCTTCTCCCTCTCCGGCACCGCGGCTCAGGGGTGTGGGCATCTCCGGGGACTCTTGTAGCTGATGAGAATTATGTATACAATATATGAATCAAATTAATATAAATATTGCGGAAGATATAATATAAAATTTCCAGATGCCTAGGATCCTTAGGAACAAATTCATTATATCTCAAATAAAATCTAATTTTATTCATACCTAAGTCCTTTATCGATGTAGATGAGGATGAAGCTGATTAATCCCTGCTACTAGCCGTCCACGTGTTCGGCCTCTAACGGTGATCCACGCAGAGAAAAAGGGATGAAGACCTCCAAGGTATGAAGATGACACCACGGGAGAGAGAGAGGGGTGTTAGCGCCTCTTGAATCCCTTTACAGAAGATATCTTTGAAGAAAAGTCTAATCTTTTTTTCTCATGCTCTATTTTCTTGGAAGAAAAGAACTATATTTATAGGTTGAAAATGAGATGTTCCAAAGAGGAAGAGACCTCTCTTCAAGGTAAGAAACTCCCATCATTATGGTAAGAAACTCCCATCTTCATGGTAAGAAACTCCTCCCATCTTTATGGTAAGAAACTTCCATCTTCATGGTAAGAAACTCCTCCCATTTTTATGGTAAGAAACTCCCATCTTCATGGTAAGATTAATCCAAGTGTCACAATCTCAGCCTTTGAAATTAGGAGTTAGTTATCCCATAACTATATGCCCTAATTTGCACGTGTTCATCATCGAACCATAGAGATTCATCATGCCTCATCCCATGGGCATGATTCCATCTTCACATGGCTAAGATTGAACATCCATACCTGAATAATTAGAGCCATCCATCACATGGATCAAGTCACATATCGGTATCCAATTATTTGTTCATCATATGTACAAATAATTTCTCCTTAACATTCCTTCTATTATAATGGATCATATCCATTATAATTATATCTTCTTTAAATTGGGTGTCACCCAATTATTTAATTGATCATCTTATCTGAATTAAATCTAATTTAATTCTCATTTTAATTCATCCAATATTCTCCTTAATGCGTGTGACCCATTAGGCCCTTTAACATGTTGGCAATAATCATGTCCTAATCATAGACCCTAGGAATGATTGGACAACTCTTTGTCTAATTCAACAACATGATTATAGATTATGAGAGGCCTCTAGCAAAGCATCATGACCACCCAACTACTAAAGGTTTTGTTGACGTGACCATCAACACCTGTCCATGAATGGTTACCGTATGATCAAATCCTTTCGTCACGTATCTCAGATCAATCAGTGGTATGGAATGTGTCAACCATGTAATTGATCTTTGTTTACTTGATCTCAGAAAAAATTAACTATATGAATTAGAACTTTGAAACTATTTCGAATTCCGATTTATCAATCAATTTAATCCATCATGTGCCGTGGGATATAACCCTTTCTATCAAGGGAGACAATCCTGTCTTGATCAAACACCATCTTCATGTGCTTCATGTCATACCCAACCGACACCATATTTTTCATCCATGGCTAGAGCGACGTTTGGATGCCGTCAAAGTATGACATTCCACACATAAGATGCAATAAAGATCTCAAGTCAAAGGATCACTCACACCACCGTCATTAGAGATCAACCATTGACACTATATAGAATATCCATATGGGATCTCTGTACGGGTCATCCAATGCATCGTTACAATAACGAGCATCAACACACCTATCCAAGTATCTTCATACTTCAGCTTGTGAAATCAGCTGCTCACCCCAAGGGTGAGGATATGCAATGTGTGCTAGTCTCACGGTGTTTGATGGTGTCCAATTCCATCTACACATCGACTAGGGAAGTTTAAAGAATCGAACCATAATGTGCAATTTGAATCTCACAACACTACAAGAAAATACTGAAATAGCGACGCAAATTTAGCGACACATCGTTGCGTCGCTAAATTGCGACCACATTGCGACGCCTCCGCGACAACAAAACATTGCGACGCAATTAGCGACACATTAGCAACTCAATAAACCAAAAAATTAAAAAAAAATTTAATTTTTAATTTAGCGATGCAAGTAATGCGTCGCAATATTTTTAAATATAATTTTTATAACATAGAATTATGAAATATAAATATTGCGATGCAACTCAATGCATCACAATGTTTTTAAAAAATTAATTTGTTAAATAGCGATGCAATAAACCAAAAAATTAAAAAAATTACTTTTAATTTAGTGATGCACTAATTGTGTCGCAATAATTTTAAATAAAATTAATATTTATAAAATATAATTATAAAATAAAAATATTACGATGCAACTCAGTGTGTCGCAATGTTTTTTAAAAAATTAATTATGTTAAATAGCGACGCAATAGCGACACAATAAAATAGTAAATTAATAAAAATAATTTTTAATTTAGCGTCACAAGTATTGTATCGCAATGTTTTTTAAAAAATTAAATTTTATAAAATATTAAAAAAGAATTATGAAATAAAAATATTGCGACGCAACTGAGTGCATTGCAATGTTTTTAAAAAAATTAATTATGTTAAATAGCGATGCAATAGCGATGCAATAAAATAATAAATTAATAAAAATAATTTTTAATTTAGTGACGCAAGTATTGCGTTGCAATATTTTTTAAAAATTAAATTTTATAAAAATATAATTAAAAGATAAAAAAAATTAAAAATAAAACATTGCGATGCAACGAAATGCATCATAATTGTTTTTAAAAAATTAATTTTGGTACATGCGTTGGATCGGTCATCGCCCTGATCCCATCGGATCAGTCCGAGATCGGTCGTGGCCGATCGGGATCAGGGCTTGGATCGATCGCAACCGTTGGATCATCGGTGATCGGACCGATCGCAACGGTCCGAGATCAGTTGTGGCCGATCGGGATCAGGGCTTGGATTGATCGTAATCGGATCATCACCGATCGGACCGATCGCAACGGTCCGAGATCGGTCGTGGCCGATCGGGATTAGGGCTTGGATCGATCGCAACCGTCGGATCGTCGGTGATTGGACGAATGCCACGGTCTGAGATCGGTCGTGGCCGATCGAGATCAGGGTTTGGATTGATTGCAACCATCGGATCATTGGCGATCAGACCGATTGCAACGGTCCAAGATCGGTTGTGGCCGATCGGGATCAGGGCTTGGATCGATCGCAACCGTCGGATCGTCGGAGATTAGACCGATCGCCATGGTTCGAGATCGATCGTGGCCGATCGGGATCAGGGCTTGGATCGATCGCAACCGTTGGATCGTCGGCGATCGATTTCCACGGTCCGAGATCGGTCGCGGCCGATCGGGATCAGGGCTTGGATCGATCACAACCGTCTGATCGTCGACGATCGGACCGATCAGTCCGAGATTGGTCATGGCCGATCGGGATCAGGGCTTGGATCGATCGCAACCATCGATCGTCGGCGATCGGACCGATGCCATGGTCCGAGATCAGTCATGGCCGATCGGGATCAGGGCTTGTATCAATCGCAACCGTCGGATCGTCAGTGATCGGACCGATCGCCATGATCCGAGATCGGTCGTGGCTGATCGGGATCAGGGCTTGGATCGATCGCAACCGTCGGATCGTCGCCGATCAGACCGATCGCAACAGTCCGAGATCAGTCGTGGCCGATCGGGATCAATCGGCTTGGATCGATCGGCGAACCATCGGATCATCGGCGATCGGACCGATCGCAACGGTCCGAGATCAGTCGTGGCCGATCGGGATCAAGGCTTGGATCGATCGCAACCGTCGGATCATCGGCGATCGGACCGATCGCCATGGTCCGAGATCTGTCGTGGCCGATCGGGATCTTGGATTGATCGCGGATCATCGCGATCGGACCGATCGCACGGTCCGAGATCGGTCATGGCCGATCGGGATCAGGGCTTGGATCGATCGCAACCGTGGATCGTCGGCGATCAGACCGATCGCCACGGTCCGAGATCGATCGTGGCCGATCAGGATCAGGGCTTGGATCGATCGCAACCGTCGGATCGTCGCCGATCGAACCGATCGCCATGATCCGAGATCAGTCATGGCCGATCGGGATCAGGGCTTGGATCGATCGCAACCGTCGGATCGTTGGCGATCGGACCGATCACCACGGTCCGAGATCGGTCGTGGCCGATCGGGATCAGGGCTTGGATCGATCAACCGTCGGATCATCGACGATCAGACCGATCGCCACGGTCCGAGATCGATCGTGGCCGATCAGGATCAGGGCTTGGATCGATCACAACCGTCGGATCGTCGGCGATCGGACCGATCGCCACGGTCCGAGATCAGTCATGGCCGATCAGGATCAGGGCTTGGATCGATCGCAACCGTCGGATCGTCGGCGATCGGACCGATCGCCACGGTCCGAGATCGGTCGTGGCCGATCGGATCAGGGCTTGGATCGATCGCAACCAGATCATCGGCGATCGGAGATCGCAATGGTCCGAGATCGATCGTGGCCGATCGGGATCAGGGCTTGGATCGATCGCAACCGTCGGATCATCGGCGATCGGACCGATCGCCACGGTCCGAGATCGATCGTGGCCGATTGGGATCAGGGCTTGGATCAATCGCAACCATCGGATCATCGGCGATCGGACCGATCACCATGGTCCGAGATCGGTCATGGCCGATCAGGATCAGGGCTTGGATCGATCGCAACCATCGGATCATCGGCGATCGGACCGATCGCCACGGTCCGAGATCGGTCGTGGCCGATCAGGATCAGGGCTTGGATCGATCGCAACCGTCGGATCGTCGCCGATCGAACCGATCGCCATGGTCCGAGATCGGTCGTGGCCGATCGGGATCAGGGCTTGGATCGATCGCAACCGTCGGATCATCGGCGATCGGACTGATAGAAGCCAAGTTGGCCCCGGTAGTTGGTGAGCACGACGCTTGGTTCCTTCTGTCTCAACCGAAAGATTGCTATACACAGTTGCTAACATTCCTCGTTTTTGGATGCAACGATGAAGTTCTCCACCGGTGCGTTTGAAGCCGCCTTGAAGCAAAAGAGGCTAGCAACCGGGGAAACATCAAGGCTGGTGAATAAAGCTCGAAGGAAGGAGCAGGCCGAGCCGACTCAAGCCGCTGAAGTCCCTAAGGCTCCAATGCCTGCAGAGGAGCTGGCTGAGGAAGCGCCGGTTGGAGAAGTGGTCCCGAGGCCGACCGGGACCAAGATAGAGGAAGGAGAGATTCCAATCACCACCAAAGCCGCCGTGGTGATTGTGGATCTTGAAGAGGAAGCCCTGCCACCGCCGACGTGCCCGAGGCGAGGCAGGTTACAGTTGTCGTCAGCCCTCTGGCTGCCGCCGAGCCGAAGACAGAGAGTATTCCCCCAACTGCTGGAGAAGGGGAGCTAGTCGCCAGAAGGTCCAGAGCTGGGACTGAGGCAACCGAGAAGCAGAGGGATGGGCCGGGGAGCTCATCCCAACAATCAGCGCACCGCCCGACTCGACCTCGGGCTGAAGGGCCGCAGGAGAAGACGGCGCGGCCAGCACCCGTGCTCAGCTCGATGACAGATGCCAGGCGGGCCGCCTATCTCTTGTCGAAGTTTCGGACTGCCAAGTCCAAGGAGGAGACGCGGGGGATGAGCCACTCCGCGCTGTTAGATATGGTGATGGTCTCCGTTGTCTAGGTAATCCTTTGAGTTCCTTTTGGTTTCGGACGTGTCTTCCGATATCTCAGTCTTCTTGTGGTTAACATACTCCTCTACTGCAGATGGCCAATGGTGCAATCGCTCTACGTGAGGCGATGTCTCATTCCATGGACGCACTTATAAAGTCCATGGCATGGGGCGATAAGTACAAGAAGGAGAGCATGGCGTAGTCCCAGAGCCTTGCTCGACTTCATCAGGAGGCCAAGGCCCGGGAGGAGAACCTGGGTAGCCAAATAAGGGAGGCGGAATGTCAGACCGAAGCTGAGAGTGGTCGGGCATCCGCAGCCGAGGCCAAATTGGAGCTGGTCTCGGATTGGCTGAAGGCCGCCGCAGCACAGAATGAAGAGCTGGTCCGCCAGCTTCAATGCGCCGAGGAGGAGGCCAGGGCGGTGTGAAATGAGGCCTGGGCTGCTGCAGAGAGAGCAGCCACCGCGGAGAAGGCGGCGATTGAGGTGGGCCACAAGAAGGCTAGGGCTGTGGCCTACACAGACGAGGCCAATGCACGAGCCGAAGAAGCCGAGGGCCGAGCCAGGAAGGCCAGGGCGCAAGCCTAGGAGGCCAAGGCCAGGGCACAGCGAGCCGAGGCTAAGGTGGGGCAGGCGATCTCCAGCTACAAGTCCTCATCGGAGTTCGGGAAGGAGGTCCTCAAAGCCAGTCTCGATGCCTATGTCAAGAGCTTTGATATGTGCAAAACTAAGGTGTTCGTGGCTCTCAAAATCGACATTGCCGAGCTTGAGTGGATCTGCCCTGGGGAATCTGATGAGGAGCTGATGGGGGAAGAGGACGACGAGGGGGAGCCGGGCCCAAGCGAGCCCTGAAGAGTTGCCGTTTCTTTTTTCCTTTTCCTTTTGTAACTGTCCTTGGGCCAAATTTTGTACTTCATTTTCATTATCAATGAAGAAAAGCTTTTTATGAAGATGCTTTTGTACTTTGTCTTGCCTATTTCTTCTTTCCTCTGGGCCGAACATTTCGTTGTGCGACTAACAATAAGACGGGCCCCGTACCTGTTGATGAGAGGGGATCTTTCTTCTGAGGTGCTCCTTAACTCTGAGTGTTGCACATGTTGACAATGTCGTGGCCAACCGTTGCATCAGGTTGGCCAATGTTGAGATGCATCTTCGAGGTATAAGCCGGCCGCGTAGGAGGTTACTTAAGATGCCTTGAGCTATCGCAGGCCGTTTGAAGGGGAATTCGTCTCTGCTCGAATCTTCTAAGGACTTGGAATGATCCGAGGGAAACTTAGCGTCGAGATTGGCTTGAGAGCGCCGGGGGCCGAGTGGGGTTTGATTGGGGAAGGTCTGGGCCGACTCGGCCGACCTTGGAGATGTCAGGGCCGAGTGGGACCGACCAGGGGTGGTTGGGGCCAACTCGGCAGACTTGGAGACTGTAAGGGTCGGCGAGCTCTTTTAGAACCATCTCGGGGGTTTATTTATCGTCCGAGAGGCGATTCGACGGGTATGAAGCCTTTAGGGTCTCAACCAACTCGGGGGCACCTCCATGCCGGGGCCAAGTGGCGTCCCATAGGCTGTGATGCCGATGAGCTCCTTTAGAACCATCTTGGGGTCTGTGTGCCGCCCGAGGGGCGACTCAATGGGTACAGAGCCTTTAGGGTCTTAATCGCCTTGGGGGCACCTCCGTGCCGGGGCTGAGTGGTGTTCCATAGGCTGCGATGCCGGTGAGCTCCTTTAGAACCATCTCGGGGGTTTGTATGTTGCCCGAGGGGTGACTTGGCGGGTACGGAGCCTTTAGGGTCTTAACCACCTCGGGGGCACCTCCGTGCCGGGGCCGAGTGGTGTCCCATAGGATGCGATGCCGGCGAGCTCCTTTAGAACCACCTCGGGGGTTTGTGTGCCGCCCGAGGGGCGACTTGATGGGTACGGAGACTTTAGGGTCTTAACCGTCTCGGGGGAACCTCCGTGCCGGGGCCGAGTGGTGTCCCGTAGGCCATGATGCCAGTAAGCTCCTTTAGAACCACATCGGGGGTTTGTGTGCCACTCGAGAGGCGACTCGGTGGGTACGGAGCCTTTAGGGTCTTAACCGCCTTGGGGGCACCTCCGTACCGGGGCTGAGTGGTGTCCCATAGGCCGCGATGCCGGCGAGCTCCTTTAGAACCACCTTAGAGGTTTGTGTGCCGCCCGAGGGATGACTCGGCGGGTACGGAGCCTTTAGTGTCTTAACTGCCTCGGGGGCACCTCCGTGCCGGGGCCGAGTGGTGTCTCATAGGCCGCGATGCCGGTGAGCTCCTTTAGAACAACCTTGAGGGTTTGTGTGCTGTCCGAGGGGCGACTCGGTAGGTACGGAGCCTTTAGGGTCTTAACCGCCTCGGGGGAACCTTCGTGCCAGGGCCGAATGGTGTCCTATAGGCCGCGATGCCGGCGAGCTCTTTTAGAACCATTTTGAGGTTTTGTTTGCCGTTCGAGGGGCGATTCGGCGGGTACGGAGCCTTTAGGGTCTCAACCGACTCGGGGGCACCTTCGTGCTGGGGCCGAGTGGTGTTCCATAGGCCGCGATGACGGCGAGCTCCTTTAGAACTACCTCAGGGGTTTGTGTACCACTCGAGGAGTGACTCGGCGGGTATGGAGCCTTTAGGATCTTAACCGCCTCGGGGGCACCTCCGTGCCGGGACCGAGTGGTGTCCCATAGGCCGCGATGCCGGTGAGCTCCTTTAGAACCACCTCGGGGGTTTGTGTGCCGCCCGAGGGGCGACTCGGCGGGTCCTACACATTTAAGCAGGGGGTAGGAGAATGACCTCATGTATAGACGCCCGTCTAAGAGGATAAATTTTGAAGCCCTCCACTTGAGCAGTTTGGCTTCATTGCGGTCATCAGGGAGAGTGCCGTCAGTGAGATAGCGGACGTAGGCATCCATCCATGTAGGCTCTTGGGTGAGCGGGAGGACTTCCTCACAATCTTCTATGCTGGGCTTTCTAGGTACTCGACGTAGGCGTCCCTTGCGATGCCGTCGGCAGTGGTAGCCAGGCGGGAAAGGATGTCGGCCTTGGCGTTCTCACTCCAGGGAATGTAACTAATGCTGAAATAAGCTAACGGGGAGACCAAGAGCCGAACCTTGCCCAGGTATTGAGTCATAGCGGGGTCACGCACCTCGTACTCCCTATTGATTTGTCCAGACACGAGTTGCGAGTCAGTGAAAGCTCTGAGATGCCTTATTCCCAACTCCTGGGCTAGCCTTAATCCTGCTAGCAAGGCCTCATACTCGGCCTGTTTGTTGGTGGCTTTGAATAGAAACCGCAGGGCGCATTCTGCTCTCTCTCCACCCGGTCCGGTAAGAATGAGACCGACACCGCTTCCCTGAGAGTTTGATGCGCCGTCTACATGGAGGATCTAGGTTTCTCCATCGCTGCTTGGCCGGGCTCATGCTAGTCCACGGAAACCTCCCTGGTCTCCTCATCCGCCCAAGTGCACTCGACTAGGAAATCGGCCAGGACTTGGGACTTCAAGGCTGGCCGCGCTTGGAAGGAGAGGTCAAATTCTCCTAGCTTGATGGCCCACTTGACGAGTCTGCCTGAGGTGTCCGGACGGGTCAGGATGGCTCGGAGAGGCTGGTCTGTGAGCACCACAATAGGATGGGCTTGGAAATATGGGCGGAGACGATCAGGGCGAAAATGATTTTCTCTGGGTTTGCCTTGATCCCTCGCTGAGTCACCATAAAACCTAGAAACTTGCTTGCCGTGACCCCGAAGGTACATTTCTTGGGTTCAGCTTGACCTGGAAGCGATGGAGTTTGTTGAAGGTTTCTTCTAGATCGGAGACATGATCAGAAGCGCGGATGCTCTTGGTCAGCATGTCATCCATGTAGACTTTCATGTTCCGGCCTAACTGATCCTGAAACACCCTATTCATCAATCTTTGATAGGTTGCCCCCGCGTTCTTGAGACTGAAGGGCATCACTTTGTAGCAATAAATCCCCTTTTCTGTCACAAAGGATGTGTGCTCTTCGTCGCTGGGGTCCATCCTTATTTGATTATATCCAGAGAAGGCATCCATGAAGCTAAGGAGCTCGTGGCCGGAAGTGGAATCTACCAGCTGGTCTATCCTTGGCAGGAAAAAATTGTCTTTCGGACATGCCTTGTTGAGGTCGGTGAAGTCGATGCAAATTCTCTAGCTCCTATTTTCCTTTCGTACCATGACCACATTGGCCAACCAGCTAGGGTAATGCACCTCTCGGATGTGGCCGGCACTGAGCAGTTTGTTAACCTCCTCATCGATGGCCTTTTTCTGCTCGGGAGCGAAGCTCCTCTTCCTCTGGTGGATTGGACGGTGCTTCGGATCGATGTTGAGCTTGTGGGTGATTACTTCTGGAGGAATGCCGGGCATGTCAGACGTTGACCAAGCAAAAATGTCTGAGTTGGCCCGCAGGAAAGTTAAGAGGCGATCGTGATCCTCCGAAGGGAGGAGTCCGCCGATGCGCACGTTCTTCGCCGGATCATCCCCGAGGGGAAAGGTCAGGAGGTGCTCGGCTGGCTCCCCAGGACACCATTCTAGCTGTCCGCTCTGTGGGGGTGTTGTCGACAGCGGCCTGAGCGGGCGGGGGTCCCATGAGTGCCGGCAGCGGTTGCGGTGCCTTCTGAACATACATGCCGAGGTAGCCCCACTGGATGAGCTCCTCGATGGCTTGCTTCAGGCTGAAGCAGCTGTTGGTGTCGTGGCCGTAATCCCGATGGAATCGGCAGTAACGGCTCTTGTCGCGGGGGAGACCTTTCTTGATAGGAGGGGGCACTGGAGATAAGGCTCGCCCTTGATTTCCATCAGGATGTGAGATCGAGGAGCGAGAAGAGGCATGAACTTGCTCTCATCGGGGATGGGGCTTCGATGCCTGTTGTCGGATCAGCGAGGCGGGTCAGACCATCTGCGATGAGGGAGCCCGTTCGGCTCGAGGCGAGCAGGCTTGCGGCTGGAGCTCCTTGATGATTCCCGGCGGGTGAGGTTGGCCTTATCCGCACGGATGTACTTCTGGGCCCGGAGGAGGAGGTCGGAATAGGAACTCGGGGGTTTCTTGTCTAGAGAGAAGGTGAAGCGGGACGGAAGAAGTCCTCGCTTCAGCGCCAGCATTGCCACCGCCTCATCGAGGTGGTAAATTTTGAGGGCGGCGGTCTTGAACCAGGACACGAAGCCCCGCAGCGATTCCCCCTCCTTCTGATGCATGGAGAAGAGGCTATCTGCAACCCTCGGGATCTGCCAGGAAGCATCAAAATGTACTAGAAAGGCCCTTTCCAGCTCTCGAAAAGAGTCAATGCTATAAGAGGACAGGCGCGAGTGCCAGGCGCGAGCCACTTTCCGTAGAGTAGCGGGGAAAGCCTTGCAGAGAAGGGCGTCTGAGGCACCCTGGACTTGTATCATGGATTTGTAGCTCTCGAGGTGGTTGAGAGGATCCATCGTACCATCGTACGGATCTATCTGGGGGAATCGAAATCTAGAGGGGACATGTTCCTCTAGTATTCGACGAATATAAGGAGGACGGGTGTCATATTCCTCCTCCGGTTGATTGTTGATCTTCCTGGCAAGCTCGTCTAGTCACCGGTTGTACTCATCTAGGCGCTCCTCCATCTGACGGCTGATCATCGAGGCCCTCCGAAGCAGCTCGGAGGATGAAGAAGACGAAGACGAAGAAGAAGAAGAAGGACGCAGAAGGTGGGATTTCCGCTTTGGCTCCTCTTGGCAGTGCGGCTCTGGAGGAAACTTGCTCGGGCCAAAATCTAGAGATCGCGGCCGCTTGGGGGGCTCACGGTGAGGCTTCCTTGGAGAAGCCCAGCGACGACCGGCCTCTCGCTGAGGAGAACCTCCCCTCACAGACTGCTGGCTAGAAGAGGGAGCGGTCTGATGCTGGGTGACCACGGACTGCTGCTGCTGAAGTCCGTGGACCATGGCGGTGAGGGTTTGAACTTGCCGAGTGAGAGTTTCCAGCTGCTCTACAGCTGGGGCAGCCGCTTCCGGTTGAGGGGAAATGATGAGAGGATCAGTGGCAGGGAGGTTGGTCTCCTGCTACTTAGCCAGGGGAAGATGCCCCGGGGTGATTGACTGAGGCATCCTGAGCTCGTGTCATTACCTTTGTTGGGAGAGAGAGAGAAAGAGAAGTATACTGTAGGGTTTGGGCCTTCTTTGCTTGCCTTCCCCCTTTCTAGCGTGCCAATCTGATGACGCCTGATCACCGGTCTTGAACGTCGGAAGAAGAGAGTTGCTTAATCCGTGGTCCCACGCCTGATTGGATGGCTTGCAAAAAGTTCCAAGACCGGAGGGATGCTCCGGTGGAGACCCTTCGACGCTCAAGTCAGTAACCGGGGTTACAGCTGAAGGAGAGCTCAGACGAGCTTTGGGAAGAAAAAATGAGTCCTCAAAAAGGGGGAATCCCTTTTTGGGTATTAGGGTACCGAGTGTATGAATTTTCGTACCTTGTTCCTGAGTGGACTTACCCTTTTATAGGGGGTTAACACCAGCACAACCACGTGGAGTTTCGTAAGAAAGGAATGTCCGCGGGGTTCGTGGGGTTGCATAAATTTGGGCTGGTTGGTGGGTCCTGTCCCATTGAAGAGGAAAAAAGGGCGGTTGGTGAGCTACGTCCCATCAGTCAGTGGGGCTGATAGGTAGTTAGGTCCAGTCCCATCAGCGGCGTGGCCAGTGGGTAGTTGGGCCTGGGGATGCCAGGCAGCGCGGGTCAGAAGGACGGCGGCATGAATAGCCAGGACCGTTCTGGGGCCGACTTGAGACAACCTCAACCCTCCTGAGGGCGCCGAGGCTGTGCAGGACCGACTCGGTCGACCTGGAGATGCCAGGGCCGAGCGGGGCCGATCAGGGAAGGTCGGGGCCGACTTGGCCGACTTGGAGATGCCGAGGCCGAGCGGGGCCGACCAGGGAAGGTCGGGACCGGCTTGGCCGACTTGGAGATGCCGGGGCTGAGCGGGGCCAATCGGGAAGGTCGGGGCCGACTTGGCCGACTTGGAGATGCCGGGACCGAGCGGGGCCGACCGGGAAGGTCGGGCCCGACTTGGCTGACTTGGAGATGCCGGGGCCGAGCGAGGCCGACCAGAGAAGGTCGGGGTCGACTTGGTCGACTTGGAGATGCCGGGGCTGAGCGGGGCCGACTAGGGAAGGTTGGGGCCGACTTGGCCGATTTGGAGATGCCGGGGCGGGGCTATCTTAAGATTTTGATTTTGCCATAATTGCCCTCGTAGCTACGTCAGCCACATCAATCTGCATGAAGTGCGATGATTCATCTGTATATGAGCTGTTGGGCCTGGTGTGGTGCTATCAAGGCCCAGGTGGGCTAACTTGTATTGGGCTGGGTTTGAGTCCAAGGGTTGAGATTAAATCAAGTCACGGATGTACACGGGCTTGGGGATTAGTTTAATCTCATTGGATTAGTCCATGGGAGTTTTTGTTGAGTCTGGGCCTGGCCCACTTCGTGGATGTATTTAAACTCTAGTCTCTAGGGTTTGGATGGAATAGAGAACATATTCTTTTCTCCCAAAAAAAATTCCCTTCTCTCATCATAGGGCGGCAGCCCTTTCTTTCTCCTCCCCATCTTCCTTCTTTTTCAAGAAGTAAACCTAACAGGATTAGAAATCCTTAGTTCTAGTTCTTGTTGAACGGGGAATCCCATTGCTATTCATCAAGGTCTAAACCTAACAGGATTGGGAATCCTTAGTTCTAGTTCTTGTTGAACGGGGAATCCCATTGCTATTCATCAAGGTCTAAACCTAACAGGATTAGGAATCCTTAGTTCTAGTTCTTGTTCAACAGGGAATCCCATTGCTATTAATCACATGTCTAAACCCCAACAAGTGGTATCAGAGCCTGGTTCAAGGAGTAATCTGGAGGCCTTCAAGGAGTTGAAATAATTTCAACAGAATCTCGTCAAGGTACTTCTCTATTTTATAAAATTTATTTTTGTGCTATTTTTTGGAATTGGCCATGGGGAGTAGCATAAAAATAGAGGTTGAGAAGTTTGATGGGAAGGGAAGTTTCTCCATGTGGAAAGTCCGGGTAGAGGACCTCCTTGTGCAGCAGGGTTTAGATTTGGCTTTGGAGGAAAGGCCAGATGGGATGACAGACAAGCAGTGGATTTTATTGGAGAAGAAGACATGTTCAATGATCAGGGGCTGTCTGGCGGATTCAGTCCTCTATTCAGTGCTGGAGGAGAAGACCCCGAAGGGACTCTGGACGAAGTTGCACACCCTCTATATGGGAAAGAATATGTGCAACAAGTTGATGTTGAAGAAGCGCCTCTACAGCCTTCGGATGTCAGAAGGTGGAGATGTGCTGGGTCACATCCAAATATTCGACCAGATGAGCAATGAACTTCTGAATGTCGGGGTCAAGATGGAGGAAGAAGATAAAGCACTTCTGCTTTTATGTTCAATGCCCACGTCTTATGACTCATTGGTCACAACACTGCTCTATGGGAAGGAGACATTAATTTATGAAGATATTGTCTCGGTGCTTCGGACGAATGAGCAGAGGGAGAAGATGACCAAGGAAGCTGTTCCCCAGGAGGGTCTATCAGTTGGGGAAAGGACAGGCAGAGGTAGGGGCAGGGACAGAAGTAAGTCTGGAGGACGATCAAAGTCCAGGAAAGGCAAGAGAGAGCTGAAGTGCTATAAGTGTGGAGAGGTAGGACATTTTAAGAAGAATTGTCCTAAGTGGAAAAATCAGAAGGGAGAAAAAGGAGGATCTGAGTCTGTGAGTACAGTTGCAGATCAGGAGGTGGAGGATGATCTCTTAGTTGTATCAGATGATCACAGGCACAGCACAGAGATGTGGACCTTGGATTCAGCCTGTTCTCATCATTACACTCCCAACCGGTCGTGGTTCAGTACTTACATAGAGGTTGAGGAGGGGAATGTGACTCTTGGAGATAATCACCCTTGCAAGGTGGCAGGTATTGGCACAGTGAGGGTGAGGATGTTTGATGGTATAGTGCGCACTCTTACCAGTGTGAAGCATGTCCCAGAACTCAAGAAGAATCTGGTATCACTGGGGTACTTGGAGCGGACTGGATACAGCTTCAGCAGTCGTGCCAGGAGTGGAGTTCTGAACATCTCCAATGGAGCCATGGTGGTGATGAGAGGGAGGAGGCTGGAAAATAATCTATACAAGATGGAGGGCTCTGTGATGACTGTGAAATCTGAGGTGGCAGCTGTGGAGCAAGATCCCCAGGATGTGTACAGGATGTGGCATTACCGCCTGGGCCACATGGGAGACAAGGGGATGAAAGAACTGAGCAAGAGAGGTCTGCTTCCAGACTTGAGTAGCGGAGATATGGAGATCTGTGAGCCTTGTCAGATGGGAAAGCAGAGGAGAGTACAGTTCTCAGTCAGCACAGCTAGGAGTGCTGAACCCCTGAAGTTAGTACACACAGATGTCTGGGGACCAGCCCCAGTTACTGCAAGGAATGGGGCCAGATACTTTATGACCATGATAGATGATTTCTCAAGGAAGCTGTGGATCTACTTTATGAAGGAGAAATCAGAGGTCTTCACCAAGTTCAAAATCTGGAAGGCTGAGGTGGAGAAGGAGCAGGGTAAAAGTGTGAAGTGTCTGAGGTCTGATAATGGCGGGGAATACACCAGCAGGGAGTTCCAGATTTTTTGTGAGGAGTGGGGCATCAGAAGGCACTTCTCGGTGATGGGAACTCCTCAACAGAATGGGGTGGCTGAGAGGATGAACAGAACATTATTGGAAAAGGCAAGATGCTTAAGGCTGCAGGCAGGGCTTCCAAAGATGTTCTGGGTTGACGCAGTAGATGCAGCTAGCTACTTGGTCAATCGGTCACCGCACACCAGGTTAGATGGAGACATTCCAGAGGAGATATGGTCTGGAAGGAAGACAAGCCTAAACCATCTAAGAGTGTTTGGATGCACAGCATATGTGCATGTTGGAGCTGGGGAGCAGAGTAAGTTGGATGCCAGGTCTAAGAAGATGGTGTTCCTAGGCTACCCGCGAGGAGTCAAGGGGTATCGGCTATGGGACCCCTTGGAGAAGAAGGTTGTCATCAGCAGAGATGTAACCTTTGATGAGAGCTCAATCCTCCAGAACAGAAGTGGCATGGATGCACAGCAGGTACTACAGGAGGTAGAACACGGTAACACTAGTCAGACAACCTCCTATACAGTTGTGCCATTTGCTAGTGGACCAGGAGGATTTGAGATTCAGGTGGAGAGGACTGACAGAGGGGGTAGAAGCCAGGGAGTTCAGCAGGATGCAGCTGGACAGGGGACTGATACTGGGATCGCACAGCAAAGGCCCAGGAGGAACGTGCGACCACCAGTTCGATACGGCTTTGAGGATTCGTTGTCATATGCCCTGGTGACAGCGAATGGAGACCCTTTCACCTATGAGGAGGCTATGGAAAGTCAGGATAGAGATAGGTGGATCCATGCTATGGCAGAGGAAATGCAGTCTCTTCACAGCAATAATACGTGGCAGGTGGTCCAGCTGCCACAAGGAAAGAAACCCATTGGTTGTAAATGGGTTTATCAGCGCAAGGAAGGAGCTTCAGAACAAGAGGGTATCAGGTATAAGGCAAGACTAGTGGCCAAAGGATACTCTCAGAAAGAAGGCATCGATTATGGTGAGATATTTTCTCCAGTTGTCAGGCACACTTCCATCAGACTATTATTGAGTATTGTAGCAGCTCAGACTTGGAGCTGGAGCAGATGGATGTGAAGACAGCATTCCTCCATGGTCATTTGGAGGAGAGCATCTACATGGAGCAGCCACCAGGGTTTAGAGAACCAAGATCAGATGGGAAAGTCTGTTTGCTGAAGAAATCTCTGTATGGGCTGAAGCAGTCGCCGAGGCAGTGGTACAAGAGATTTGACACTTATGTTAGGAGCATTGGACTTTTCAGGTGTGAGTATGATTCTTGTGTGTATGTTAAATCTCTGGATGATGGGTCTAGGATGTACTTACTCTTGTATGTAGATGACATGCTGATAGCATGCAAGAGTAAGAAGGCTGTACAGGAACTGAAGATAGCTTTGTCTCGGGAGTTTGAGATGAAGAATCTGGGGCCAGCCAGGAAGATCCTAGGGATGGAAATCATCAGAGATAGATCCAAGGGTGTGCTGCATCTGAGTCAGGGTGGCTACATTAAAAGGATTCTGGAGCGATATGGGATGAAGGATGCCAAACCGACAGCACTACCTTTGGCAGCACATTTTTCCTTATCGAAGACCATGTCACCACAGATTGAGGTGGAGGCTCAGGAGATGGAGAAGGTACCATATGCTTCTGGTGTTGGGAGCCTTATGTATGCCATGGTATGTTGTAGGCCAGACATAGCCCATGCAGTGAGCCAGGTGAGCAGGTTCATGGCGCACCCTGGCAGGGAGCACTGGCGAGCACTGAAGGGAATCTTCAGGTACTTGGTAGGTACAGTTGGGGTTAGTATTTGCTATGGACAGCAAGAAGGTGCTGAGAGATCCAACTTATCCAAGGAGGCTCGTGGGCAGTTATATGGGTATGTGGATGCAGACTTTGGTGGAGATGTGGACACTAGGAGATCCACAACAGGCTTTGTGTTCAGCCTGTTTGGTGGTCCAGTATCATGGAGATCATGTCTGCAGCCCATCACAGCCTTATCTACCACGGAGGCAGAATACATAGGTATCACAGAGGCAGCAAAGGAAGCTCTTTGGCTGAAGGGCTTGATGCTGGAGATGGGACTTGATCAGAAGGTTGTCCAGGTGCATAGTGACAGCCAGAGTGCTCTGATGCTTGCGCAGAATGCAGTCTATCATGCCAGGACGAAGCACATTGACCTCAGATACCACAGGATCAGAGAGCTGGTGGAAGATGGTGAGGTGGAGCTGGTGAAGGTATACACCAAAGAAAATCCAGCAGATGCACTGACTAAGGTTCTTCCACGGGACAGTTTTCAAAAGTGTATTTCGTTATTAAAGCTGATGGACACAGTGGACGTGCTGAGGCCTTGAAAGCACCAAGGTGGAGATTGTTGGGCCTGGTGTGGTGCTATCAAGGCCCAGGTGGGCTAACTTGTATTGGGCTGGGTTTGAGTCCAAGGGTTGAGATTAAATCAAGTCACGGATGTACACGGGCTTGGGGATTAGTTTAATCTCATTGGGTTAGTCCATGGGAGTTTTTGTTGAGTCTGGGCCTGGCCCACTTCGTGGATGTATTTAAACTCTAGTCTCTAGGGTTTGGATGGAATAGAGAACAGATTCTTTTTCCCAAAAAAAATTCCCTTCTCTCATCATAGGGCGGCAGCCCTTTCTTTCTCCTTTCCATCTTCCTTCTTTTTCAAGAAGTAAACCTAACAGGATTAGAAATCCTTAGTTCTAGTTCTTGTTGAACGGGGAATCCCATTGCTATTCATCAAGGTCTAAACCTAACAGGATTGGGAATCCTTAGTTCTAGTTCTTGTTGAACGGGGAATCCCATTGCTATTCATCAAGGTCTAAACCTAACAGGATTAGGAATCCTTAGTTCTAGTTCTTGTTCTTGTTGAACGGAGAATCCCATTGCTATTCATCAAGGTCTAAACCTAACAGGATTAGGAATCCTTAGTTCTAGTTCTTGTTCAACAGGGAATCCCATTGCTATTAATCACATGTCTAAACCCTAACATGAGCCTACATCAAAATTTCGTTTATAAATTTTGCATCACTAATGTATGAACTTATGTACTAATAAATTATCATACTCAATGTACATCGTACTGTATCGAATGATGTACAAAGATTTTTTTCTTTAAGAGAGTATTTACCAGTCCTCCGGTGGACGTTTGTGGCTATAGAGAGGCTTATGGGAGAGCCTTTACAAAGAGCTGGGCCGATGTTGACTGGAGAGACATTGGAAGGAAGCCGCCCATAATATTAAAAAAAAGAAAGTAATTCGTTCTATTGCTCCTCGTACAATACGTCTGCCCTTGATTAAAGGGATAAAAACTTTCTTCTGTTCACATGGAAGGAACATAGAAATGAGGATTTTGCATTCTTACAACTTCTTTCTTTAATAGAATTCTTTCAGTATTAATTTTTTCTTTTAACTTGAGGCCGGTCTTTTTGTCAGCATCGCGCGCTGGAGGGAGCTGCTGGACGGTCTCGTCATGGACCGAACGACCGAGGAAAGAAGTACGCTTGCTTTGCGCGCGCGGCTTCTACCGTCAGAGGAAAGGTACATCCTTGATAATCACAAACTTTAACTATCATACAAAATTTTATTCTATTTAACGCAGCAATTTGTACACTATTTTAATTGTATTGCTGTAATAAAATATAAGAACATCCATGTGGTATATTTATAGTCTAAAGTAAACTGTATTATCGAAAGAAGAATTAAATTTTGCAAATGGCTTTTTATTGTTCTAATTTAAGCATTTTATCTAAAGAAGAATTATATTGTATACTGACCTAAGAGCTCACTCAAAAAGATGAGTCAAACAATATCATTTGAATTTCTTAAAGTATTCGAAATGTTGAAGTAAACATGCATACGGTCCTAGCATCCTCGCTATACTAAACATTTATGATCATAAATTAGATAGATGTTTCCTAATAGCTGATCTAAATAGAACCTAAATTTAATCAAATTCAATCATAATCATTTTATAGTTTTGATAGGTTAAGAGTTTAAATGTAATCAATTCAATTATAAAACTATAAATGAGTCATGATTAACATGATCTATATATTTGCCAAACTAAATATTCAAATTCAACTACAAGCATTATATTACAATCAGTCTATAGTCAACTTCACATAAACCTACACAGGGGGTCTCATAATCTACAAAAGTAATATGCCAAGTCCATTCTCTTACTATTAGTAATCAAAGATTTTACTTAAAAATAAGCTAAAAGGTATCGGAATATATTGATTACCTAAGAGGTTTCTTGGTATATAATTGATGTGGATCTAAACAAATATTAGCAATGAGATCTCATAAATTCTGTAGCTGATCACTTCTCCAAAACAATTACGGAATAAGTTTTTGGTTCCGAAAACAGATAAACCTTTGGCCGTATAACCGTACATATCCAATACTTGGACAAGTATGCTTGTCCTCCAAGTTTACTCCATGGCATTAATCTTGCAGATGACTTCACTGTTACCGGCTGAAAACTGTAAACAAGGCAGTGTATCGGCTAGTACCAATTTAATAGCATTTTGTGGCCCAGATCGCTTGCCCAACTCAGAAGGAGATAGGGATGCACATAAGCTGAAAGCTTACTGCTTTCTTATAAATTCACCACTTCGGAGCATCAGGATTATATATCTCCAATACTTGAGTCATATACACAGCAAAGATGGCAACATGTTGCTAGTATTACGTTGCAAATTACAACCAAATCTCTTTCCTTGTACCGTTTATTAATTCATACACTTTTATTTTTTTTTGGCGTCCAGACCAGCAGACGCACGTTGGCTCAGTCTACCCATAATTTCTCCAGCGCGCACAACTAGTTTCTTAAAAATGCATTAAAAAAAAAACACTTGGGCATGTGGGCAAAATTTCTAGCCTAATTCTGAGACTTGGAAAGCATTTACATATCAAGCATGGCGGAATATTAAGTTGATGGTTTTGATGAGAAAGAAAATCCAATAGTTTTATGAGATCCGAAAAATTAAAAACATCTTTTAAGCATATGGAGATATATTACCACCTTGGTGTTGATTCTGCACTTTGTTGCACGCCAACCACCCTGACCAGGCTATGATCAATCTAAGTCTCCGGAGCCTGCCAACAATCATTGTCCACACCAGCAAATTAGCCCAGGTCTAGCCAGGCTGATGGAACTGTTGAAGAATATTAAACTGGTTTTAATGAAAAAAAAACTGAAGACTTCATGACAGAAAGGAAGAGTTGAAAAAAATTGAAGGCTTTATGGGAGAATGAAAGAGTTATTTTGAAAAGATAAATGGTTCAGTTTTTTTGTAACTCACTTTTAAATGTTTTTTAGTTTTCTATGCGTGTATTAAGTAGTGGTAAATGAAAGGACATGACTCTTATATACGAGAGGTATTTGCTAACAGAAGAAAACAGAGAGATCCAAAAGTTATATTCCCTCTAATATCTCTATAATAAGAGAGTATCATTTTTCTTAATAAAAGTATCCTCCACTTCCGTCAATCTAGTAACAGAGCTTCTTGTGTGCCCACTATGTTTCCAACAAGTGGTATTCACTATGTTTCCAACAAGTAGTATTTGAGAGGACCAATCTTGAGGGAGATGGCCAGCGATGGTGTGCATATTCAAGTTCCCAAGCTTGCTAAGGAGAACTATGGGAATTGGTGTATCCAAATGAAGTCATTATTTGGCTCACAAGATCTATGGAAAGTTGTTAAAGATGGCTACACTGAGCCTATAGCAGAGCAAGAAAGAGGGTACAATCAAGCACAAAGAGATACTTTAAGGGCTTTAAGGAGAAGAGACAAAAAAGCTTTGTTCCAATTATATCAAGCTTTAGATGAGGTGACATTTGAGAGAATTGCTGAAGCAACTTCTGCAAATGAAGCTTGGGATACTTTCTCTACTATCTTAAAGGAGAAGAAAAGGTGAAGCGAATCCGGCTTCAACAATTGCAAGGAGAATTTGAAGTCACCACCATGAAGGAGACGAAAACATATTTGACTACTTCTCTCGGATATTGGTTATTGTAAACCAATTGAAGAGAAATGGAGAGAAGGTAGAAGATGTTCGAGTGTGAGAAGATACTTTGGTCTTTGACACCGATGTTTGAGCATGTTGTTGTCGCATTGAAGAAGCTAATGATGTTGATACACTCTCCATCAATACGTTGATGGGCAAACTTCAAATTCATGAACAAAAGATGCAAAAGAAAAATAAAGCACATAATACGGAGCAAATACTTCAATCCAAGGTAGAGATAAAAGATCAAAAGGAGAAAGAAAGGACTTCAATTTGCCTTTAGCAACGAAAGAGATGGCGGAAACAACTATCGTAGTGGCAGAAACAACTATCGTAGTCGTGGTCGAAGCCATGGCCGTGATCAAAGAAGCTATAATGATGGAGGAGGCCAAAGCTCAAATTTCAGCAATGAAAGAGGTGGCAGAAGAGGTGGACGTGGACGAGGTAGAAGATCAATTGGAGGTCGTGATCAATCAAGATCCAATGTTCAATGCTATAATTGTCAAAAATATGGACACTATAGCTATGAGTGTTGGAACAATAAGCAAAGCAACTACATTGAATCCAACAACCAAGAAGGAGAGCCGACTCTTATTTTGTCATGCCAAGAAGATAGACCTATTTGTGGAATTGCAAGAAGAGGAATTTTGTGATGTGAAGTTTGGGGATCTCTCCAAAACTCCTATCAAAGGAAGAGGTAAAATCATGATTTGGCAAAAGAATGGTAAACCTGATTTCATTTCCAATGTTTATTATGTGCCAAGTTTGAAGAGTAATATTCTTAGTATTGGCCAACTGTTAGAGAAGGGTTATGTAATCCATATGGAAGGACTATCGTAATCATATGGAAGGACTATCTCTAACTTTAAAAGATTGGAATGGAAAGCTGATTACTCGTATCCAGATGGCGAAGAACAGGATGTTTCCTCTTATCTTAAAGACGGAAGCACAAAATTGCTTGCAAGTGGATATCAAGGACCCTTCCTGGCTTTGGCATCTCAGGTTTGGACATTTAAATTTTGGAAGTTTGAAATTACTATCTAATAAGGGATGGTGAAAGGTCTTCCATACATAAATTATCCAAATGAAGTTTGTGAGAAGTGCACACTAGCAAAACATGCAAGAGCTCCCTTCAAAAGTAGAAACTCTTGGAAAGCAACAAAACCATTACAACTAGTGCATACTGATATATGTGGACCTCTTCCAGAATCTTATGTGGTAACAAGTATTTTATAACATTTGTTGATGACTTTAGTAGAAAGTTGTGGGTTTATTTTCTAAAAGAAAAGTTGGCTGCACTCTTTATGTTTAAATATTTCAAATCTTTGGTTGAAAAAGAAAGTAACAGTAAAGTGCAGATTTTGAGATCCGATAGAGATGGAGAATATATGTCAAATGCTTTTAGAAGCTATTGTGATGAAGAAGGAGTTAGACATCAATTCACCGCCCCGTACTCTTCACAACAAAATGGAGTGGCCAAGAGGAAGAACTGGACCATTCTTGACATGACTAGAAGCATGTTAAAAGAGAAGAACCTTTCCGAGCAATTTTGGCTGAAGGGGTGGCATGTGCAGCATATTTTATCAACCGAAGCCCAACAAAAGTCATAAAAGGTATGACACTGGAAGAAGCTTGGAGTGGATACAAGCCAGGAGTAAGCCACATGAAGATTTTTGGATGCATTGCCTATGCCCAAGTACCATAAGAGAAAAGAAAGAAGCTTGATGATCAAAGCCAAAAATGCATCTTCATAGGATATAGTGAGCAATCCAAAGCCTACAAATTGTATAATCCAATGGAAAAAATGGTCATCATCAGTCGGGATGTGATTTTCAAGAAAGATGGAGTATGGGATTGGAGTGGCAAAGATTCTCATATCAAATATATAACACCTTATAATGAAGCTGAGGAAATACAAATGAGAAAGCTACTCAACCAACCTTGTCACTAGCAAGATCATCTTCATCCCCACAAGTTACACCAACTTCCTCAAGAAGTTCTATAAGCCCTGAAGAGTCAACAAGAAAGTTTAGAAGTATTAGTGATCTTTATGATGAAACAGAAGAAGTTGAACAAGTTGATTTATATTGTTTATTTGCTGATATTGAACCTCTAACATTTGATGAAGCTATGCAGAAAGTTGAATGGAAAAAAGCAATGAAGGAAGAGATTCTTGCCATAGAAAAAAATAATACGTGGGAGTTGACTTCACTTCCAAAAGGAACAAAAGGCGATAGGTGTCAAATGGGTGTATAAAGTGAAGCGCACCGCTAATGGAGAGGTAGAAAGATACAAAGCTCTTTTGGTTGCCAAAGGCTACAAGCAAAAGAAAGGGTTCGATTATGACGAAGTTTTTGCGCCTGTAGCCCATTTTGATTCAATGAAGCTCATTTTCTCACTTGCATCTCATTACAAGTGAAAATATATCAAATGGATGTGAAGTCGGCATTTCTCAATGGCTACCTTGAAGAAGAAGTCTATATTGAGCAACCTGAGGGCTATGTCCATAAAGGCATGGAAGATAAAGTGTACAAGTTATGAAGAACCTTATATGGATTAAAGCAAGCATCCAGAACTTGGAATGCTCGTCTTGATCACTATCTTCAAGAATGTGGTTTCAACAAATGCTCCTATGAACATGCTATCTATGTGAAGAAAAAAGGAGATGACATTTTAATTATATGTCTATATGTGGATGACTTACTTGTGACAGGTAATTGTAGGGAAATGATATATGGGTTCAAAGCATCCATGAGCAAGGAGTTTGAAATGATAGGAGGAGACTTGATGTCTTATTTCCTTGGCATTGAAGTAAAGCAAAGTGAAGATGACATCTTCATTTCTCAAGAAAGTTATTCTAGAAACATTCTACAAAAATTTAAAATGGAGAGCTGCAAAGAAGTAAACACCCCGGTTGCTTATGGAGCCAAGCTTAGTAAAGAAGGAGAATGAAAGGAGGTAAACTCATCTCTCTTCAAAAGCCTTGTTGGAAGTCTTCGTTATCTGACTATAAGCCGACTTGATATTGTCTATGGAGTTGGTTTGATTAGTAGATATATGGAACATCCAAAGGAGTCATACTGGATGGCAGCAAAAGGATTCTTAGATACCTCAAAGGAACTCTTGATTATGGTATATTTTATACTCATTCCAATGATGCAAGTTTAATTGGATTTTCTGACAGTGATTGGGGAGGAGATCTTGAAGAACGAAAAAGCACTTATGGTTATGTTTTTTATTTTGATGCTAATGCTTTTTCTTGGAGCTCAAAGAAACAATCCATTATTGCATTATCTACATGTGAAGCAGAGTATGCTGCAGCAGCGTCATGTGCATGTGAGGCCATATGGTTGCGCAACTTATTGAAAGAATTAAGTCATACATAAAAAGAGCCTGTGAAGATATATGTTGATAATAAGTCTGCCATTGAACTAGCTAAGAATCCAGTTCAACATGAAAGAAGCAAACACATTGACATAAGATTTCATTTTCTTCGTGATCAAGTCAAGAAACGTATTGTGAAGGTTGTGTACTATAAATTAAATGAGCAAATTGCTGATATATTTACAAAACCACTCAAAGGTAAAGATTTTTAAAAGCTGAGAAAGATACTTGGAGTCATGGCATCAAGAAAAATAAGTTTACAGAAGGAAATGTTGGAGAATATTAAACTGGTTTTAATGAAAAAAAAAACTTAAGATTTTATGGGAGAAAGGAAGAGTTGAAAAAAATCGAAGGCTTTATGGATAACAGAAGAGTTATTTTGAAAAGATAAAATGACTCTTAAATGTTTTTTAGTTTTCTATGTGTGTATTAAGTAGTGGTAAATGAAAGAACATGACTCTATATATGAGAGGTATTTGCCCATGAAATGTAACAGAAGAAGAAAACAGAGAGACTCAACAGTTGTATTCCCTCTAATATCTTCATAATAAGAGAGTATCATTTTTCTTATTGAAAGTATCCTCCACTTCCGTCAATCTGGTAACAGAGCTTTTTATGTGCCCACTACGTTTCCAACAGGAACTACTCTTGTTTATGAAGGGCTGTAGCATCTGCACTTCTTCTGATAGATTAGGCTCGCCTGACTCCTCACTGGCCGGCCCGCATCCCCCAAGTATCCTGTAAAGGATTTTCTTTAGTAGATGTCAAGAATCGGTGGAGTTCATATCTGTTGGAAGAGGAGAAGATATTTTCTTCTGGAAAAATTTCTGGTTTCTTTCTATTTTCATGCTGAAACGTGAAAGGATACATGGCCTTTTATAATTACAAAATGACTTTTGGTCTTCCACAATACTTAATTCAGAATAACAACTTCCTATGCAATTAAATAACAGCAATTTCTAAATAACAGCAATTTCCTATACAGTAATTAAATAACATCAACTTCCAATGCAGCAATTTCCAATAATCAAGTTTAGTTTCCAACACCCCCCTTTAAACTTGATTCTTCATGACTCCAAGCATGCTTCTCAACTTCTTGAACTCTTCTTCCTTGAGGGCTTTTGTGAAGATATCAGCTACCTGATCTTTTGTTGAAATGTGGAGAAGTTGTACTTCTTGATTTTTGATACAATCTCGAATGAAGTAAAATCTTGTATCAATATGCTTACTTCGATCATGGAAAACTGGATTTTTTGCAAGTTGTATAGCAGATTTATTATCAACAAAAATGTTGGTTGGCTCTTCATGTGAAATCTTCATTTCTTGTAGTAGTCTTTGAAGCCAAAGTGCATGACAAACACAATTTGATGCAGCAACATACTCTGCTTCACATGATGAAAGTGTAACAATTTGTTGTTTCTTTGAAGACCATGTAAATGCTCCACTTCCAATATAAAAGGCAAATCCACTCGTACTTTTTCTATCATCAATATCTCCTGCCCAATTGCTATCACAAAAACCAACTAATTTTATTGGATTAGTAGATGAATAGAAAATACCATAATCTTGCGTACCTTTGATATATCGAAGGATTCTTTTTGCAACAATTAAATGATCCATTCTTGGCTTCTCTATGTAACGACTTATAACTCCAACACTATAAGCAATATCCGGCCTTGTATTTGTAAGATATCTTAAGCTTCCAACCAAACTTTTATAATATGTTGGATTGACAAGATCTCCTTCTCCATCTTTACTTAATTTAGTATTGTATTCAATTGGAGTGGTGCTTGAATTGCAATTCTTCATCTTGAATTTCTCCAAAATTTTCTTTGCATATTTGCTTTGTGAAATAAATATGCCTTCATCTGATTGATTTACTTCAATACCCAGAAAATAAGACATTAAGCCAAAATCTGTCATTTCAAATTCTTTGATCATTGAAGTCTTGAAAACTTCAATTATTGCAAGATTATTTCCTGTGAATATCAAATCATCCACATATAGACAAACAAATAGAACATCACCAACATGATTAGACTTCATATAAAGAGAATGTTCAAGAAGGCATTTTTGAAAATCATTTTCAGCAAAATACTTGTCAATCCTTGTATTCCAAGCTCGTGGAGCCTGTTTCAATCCATAAAGAGCTCGTTTGAGTTTGTAGACTTTGTCTTCTTGTCCTTTTTGAATGAAACCCAAAGGTTGTTCTACATAGACTTCTTCATTCAAATATCCATTCAAAAAAGCTGATTTCACATCCATTTGAAAAATTTTCCATTTCATTTGTGCTGCTAAGGAAATGAGAAGGCGTACCGTTTCCATTCGAGCAACATGAGAGAAAACTTCATCATAGTCAATGCCATATTGTTGTTTGTAGCCTTTTACTACCAAGCGGGCTTTGTGTTTTTCTATTTCTCCACTTGCATTTGTTTTTGTTTTATACACCCATTTGACTCCAATGGCTTGATGACCTTGGGGAAGATTTGTGAGTTCCCAAGTGTCATTTTTCTCTAATGATGAAATTTCTTCATGCATGTCATGTCTCCATTTTTCTTCTTTATTTGCTTCATAAAACTCAATTGGATCATAACCTGCAAAAAGACAAAACATAGTATAATCATTAGCATTAAGACGCCTTGTGACGTCAAGCAATTCTTGCACACTCCGAGTTTTGTGTGCTCTATTGAGGATGAGCCACTGGAACTTTCTTGTGGAGATGAATGTCTTGGACTTTGTTGTGGAGTTGATGGAATTTCTTCTTGATGTTGTGACTCTTCTTCTTCATTATTTTCTTGCATTTTATTGTTATCTTGCCAGCTCCACATTTGCTTTTCATCAAATTCAACATCTCTTGAAAAAATCACTCTCTTTGTAATAGGATTATACAACTTATAGCCACTTGAATTTTCAGCATATCCTAAAAGAATACACTTTTCTCCTTTGTCATCAAGTTTGATCCTTTCTCATCAGGCACTTTGACATAAGCAACACTTCCAAAAATGCGAAGATGATCAACCTTAGGCTTGCATGAACTCCATGCTTGCTCAGGTGTCATATTGTGAAGTCTTTTGATGAAAATCTGTTCAATAAATAAACTGCACAAGCAACTGCTTCTCCCCAAAATTCTTTAGGCATATTTTTATCTTTCAACATACATCGAACCATATTTAAAATATTTCGATTTTTTCTTTCTGAAACCCCATTTTGCTGAGGTGAATAAGGCATAGTAACCTAATGAAAAATTCCTTGTGCTTTGAAAAAATTTGAAAACTCTTTGGATAAATACTCACCACCACGATCCGATCTCAAAGCTTTAATTTGAAAACCACTTTGTTTTTCAACAAGCAACTTAAATTCCTTAAATTTCTGAAACACTTCACTCTTTTTTTTTAATAAATAAACCCATGTCTTTCCAAAATAATCATCAGTGAAGGAAAGATAATATTCATTACCTCCATAGTTGTTGGTTTGATTGGGCCACAAACATCTGAATGTATCAATTCCAATGGTTTTGTTGCTCTTCTTGATCTTCCTGAAATGAAGGTTCTCCTTTGTTGCTTTCCAACTATGCAAGTTTCACATTTTTCCTTAGATATTTTCAGCCAAGGCATTCCTGTCACCATATTCTTGATAGACAAAAGTTTTAATCCATCAAAGTTTAAATGTCCATATCTAAGATGCCATAGAGTAGAGTCATCAAGACTTTGTGTTAACATACAAGAGGAGCCATCAACATGCAAACTTAGCTCAAACATTCTATTTTTTGACATAGGAACATGTGCAATAAGAGTATTGTTGTTGTCTCTGATAGAAAGACCCAATTCTTTCATGTGAATGTCATAGCCTTTTTCAAGCAATTGGCCCAAACTAAGAATGTTATTTTTAATGTCTGGAACATAATAGACATCTGAAATAAAATTTTGAGTGCCATTTTGAAGCTTGATAAGGATTTTACCTTTCCCTTCAACTGGCCTTTTAGAGAAGTCTCCAAAAGTCACCGAGCCTTTGAAGCTTTCATCCATCTTAAAAAACATGTCCTTTATCCCACACATATGATTGCTAGCACCTGTGTCTAGATACCAAGTACTTCTTTTGATAGCACCAGAAATGTTATTGTAGGCCAAAAGTAGAGTTACTTCTTCTTCTTGTTCTTTTGTAAAATAAATTTTCTCATCAACATAATTAACATTATCTTTGTACCAACAATCTTTAGCATAGTGCCCATATTTTTTGCAAATAAAACATTGTATTGCTTGTTATCCATACCTTCCTCTTCCTCTAGGATTAAAAAATCTTCCTCTACCACGACCTCGGGCATGATGGTCTCTTATGTCTCCTTGACTTCTTTGAGGTTGATCTTGATGAAATCTTCCACCTCTTCCTCTTCTTCCACGGCCTCGACCATGGAAACTTGTTTGACCTTTAAGATCACCTTTTTCTTGTAGTGTAAGATTTGTTTGAAGTACTTGCTCGATGGGTTTCTCCTCCATCCTTTTAGACAGCTTTTGCTCATGTGCTTGTAAAGAGCCCATGAGTTGCTCTATAGTCATCTCTTCTAATTCCTTTGATTCTTCAATGGCTACAACAATGAAGTCAAATTTTGCATCTAAAGAGCGCAAAATTTTCTCCATGATTCGAACATTAGTAATTTCTTCACCATTTCTTTTCAATTGATTGACTATAGACATCAATCTTGAAAAATAATTAGAAATTGACTCCTCAGTTATCATTTTGAAAGATTCAAATTCAGACCTCAAAGATTGTAGCCGAATCTTTTTCACCTTTTCTGCTCCTTTATGTGCCTTATGCAATAAGTCCCATGTCTCCTTTGATGTTGCAGCTCCAGCGATAATCTCGAATGTGCCTTCATCTACACTTTGGTATAGTATGTAGAGAGCCTTCTTGTCTTTCTTTTTTGACTCCTTATGTTGCTTTCTTTGCTCTTGTGTGAGCATTGCTTCACCTTCGGTCAGCTCCATGTAGCCATCTTCTACAAGATCCCAAACATCAAGGGATCCAAGCAAAGCCTTCATTTGGATACTCCAGTTGTCATAGTTGTCTTTGGTGAGTTTGGGTATTTGGGATTGAACAAAGTTCATGGAGGCCATGGATCTTTTGTGGCTCTGATACCAAATTTGTTGGAAGAGGAGAAGATATTTTCTTCTGAAAAAATTTCTGGTTTCTTTCTATTTTCATGCTGAAACGTAAAAGGATACATGGCCTTTTATAATTACAAAATGACTCTTGGTCTTCCACAATACTTAATTCAGAATAACAACTTCCTATGCAATTAAATAACAGCAATTTCCTATGCAATTAAATAACAGCAATTTCCTATACAGTAATTAAATAACATCAACTTCCAATGCAGCAATTTTCAATAATCAAGTTTAGTTTCCAACAATATCTTGTCCCTTCTCGTGACCTATTATGGACTTCTTGCCTGCGCCTTAAGGTTGTTTTAGATACCATCCAGTTTTGGCTATCATTTGGCGGTGTAAAGAAGAAAGTGGATGCAAAACCCCTAGAAGAAATGGGGGGAATGATTTAAACATGGCATACATGTGGCATATACGGCACAAAAGGATTTTAAAATTCTTTTATAACAGAAATTTACTCTCACATCTTAATTTTTTATAAAATTATCTCTTCCATTTTTTTATAGGGTAATTCACTCAGCATCAAGAAGCCCATCGAGACGGAATTGTCACCATGCTCAACCTAGTAGATGCAATTCAATAGTCGCAGACTGTTCGACTGCTGGCTTGCTAGCAGTTGCCGTAGCTACGTGAAATCTTGGAGTACGTAGAGGATTAAGAAGGGTCGAAAGTGGCTCATTTTGAGCATAGCACTGACCTGCGCAGGGTTTGCACTAGATCCAGGCAAGGTCGTTGCTGCTGTCGAAAATTACAGTGAGGTCTTGTTTGGGAATGCCAAAGCTGACGATTTGAGGTGGATGCCAGAATGGGAGGGGACTGTCACGCTGGAGAGTGAGGTTCCTGGATTGGTTGGTTTGGATGCAGGAAGGAAGGAGATGTGATGGTGACGAGGTTGTTGGTCTTCGCAAAGGGGACGGTGGTGGCTCAGATGCTTCCATTGGCCGAGGGGTGGACAGGGAACATGGTAGTGAATGACTTTCAACAGATTTTTGGTCGATGCTAGAAATTAAATGGGTGATTTCTGAGGAATCATGAGACTGTTGCATACCAAAATATATCCAAGTGGGATAAGTGAATGTATTGTAGCCTATCTACTTATTTTGGATCAAAAATGGTAGTTTTATTGGATAATTTTTTTAAAAAAAATTGAAATGGGGTCCACAGTTCCTGGGAACGTACAAATGGGGCACATTCAATTTGTGTCTAACATAGATTTTAGGAGCCTTGAACGCGAGGGCCTTACTAATAGAGATACAACTCTAAGATTTAAAGATTTTTTTTTAAACAATGATAAATAAAAACGAGAGTTAAAGAAAAAATTCTTTATTTTTTTTTTCCTGGAGATAGGCACCATGGAGAGAAAAGCAGCTGGTCTGCTTAAACTTTCAAAACCTGAATATACATCTCTTCCTTCGAAAAGATATATAGATGATTTTATAATAAGGACCGCAATCTTTTTGTGAAAGAATAAGTTAAAAAGAGAAGATGAAGAACTAACTTAAATGATGCACTACAAAATGAGTAATTTGAATTAATGATTCATTTCTTTTTTGCAAGTACTTTATCTATACGAAGTTGATTAGAAAAAGCCAACGATACTAATATCTTCTTTTAAAAAAAAAAAAAACTATCGCAGCTTTTCAAATCGGTTTATAATAAAACCAAAGAACACCACCTTAATATAATGATTTATAAAATCAATTTATCAACTAGAAATCTTTGCTAAAATGTTTTCAAATTATAGTATCGGTAATCTTGAAGATAGTGTTTGAATGTCAAAAAGTTATTTCAGAAATAAGAATACGAATTCCCCATGAATAGCGTATTCTTCTTGTTATTCCAGATTTCTGTTTGGTTTAAAATTTGGTATTTCACGTTATTCCAGTGCAATTAATGCAATGTTATTCCAAATGGTGTTTGGATGAGATGGGAATAAGCATGTATTTCACTAGGAATAGATGAAGAATTTTTTGAAAATTCCAAAAATACCTCTTGACCAAATGAAAAGGAAAATGGTTTATCAATTTAACTTTTAATATAATTACTTAAACAAATTATTTTTTATTAATAGATATAATATTATTTAGGACCCAGGGTCAGAAAATTCATCCTCATCTCTATGCACATGCAATTATAACTGCTGCCCTGATCTGAGAAGGAGCCATGAATGAGAAGGGGCACCATCAAGTTGAAAACGAACCTAATGGATGCAATCAGTGCAAATAATTAATTAGCAAAGGGCTCTATAATGGATGCAAATGCACGAACAGATGTTCAGGCAATTGCTAATCCTGTTTCCATGCCTATCATTGTACCTAGAGACAGTTTAAACCACAACATTGTTGGTAATTCTAGAAATGTAACCGCAGATGCTGAAGCAACAACTAAGGTTCAGTGCTCTGCAAACCAATTGACATGCAGAAGGCATCATTTCGTTGTAGTGAGAGCAAAATGCTTGCAACTGGATCTGGGCCACTGAGTGGCATGAGTAACAATTTTGGTGTTTTGGACCCAGAGTTACTCTCCAAGACAGCACGGAGCCATGAAGCAGCAGAAGCTAATGAAGGAAACCATAAAAGTACCAAAAATATTGCTGAAAAAATGGAAAAAATAATGTCATTGGAGCAGCCATCACAAGTATTCAGTGACAAATGTAAACACTTGCCCTGTACTTTTGTGAAAGTTGAAGCTTTATCTGAAAATTTCCAATCATTGATTGTATCGATTGAGAGGCTGACTTATATATGTTCTTATTATTTTTACTATTTTTGCATCTAATGACTCAACTGTGTTCTATTACATTAGGACATTATTATCTGAAATTTAACTTGTTTTCCACTGCAGATGCTCAATCGCCATGGTCAAACAGTGAAACAAATTCAGTGAAATATGTCAGAGGAGGTGTTTTAGAAATAAAAACTCAATTATTTGAGATCAAAGTAGAAAGTTAGAAAGGCAGGAGCCTCCACACACCAACATTGCCGACATTAACATTTAGAAAGTCATCATTACATTCAATAAACACCATCATCACGGCTGTCTTCTTTGTTCTTCTGATTCCTAGCATTAAACCCGTGAACTGCCTTTTTCTCCATGCACATGCAATTATAAATACTGACATGCAACTTTATACAGTGCGTTTGGCAATGGAGTTGTGTTGGAAGAGGAGAAGATATTTCTTCTGAAAAAATTTCTGGTTTCTTTCTATTTTCATGCTGAAACGTGAAGGATACATGGCCTTTTATAATTACAAAATGACTCTTGGTCTTCCACAATACTTAATTCAGAATACAACTTCCTATGCAATTAAATAACAGCAATTTCCTATGCAATTAAATAACAGCAATTTCCTATGCAGTAATTAATAATAACAACTTCCTATGCAATTAAATAACAGCAATTTCCTATGCAATTAAATAACAGCAATTTTCTATGCAGTAATTAAATAATAACAACTTCCTATGCAGCAATTTCCAATAATCAAGTTTAGTTTCCAACACCCCCCTTTAAACATGATTCTTCATGACTCCAAGCATGCTTCTCAACTTCTTGAACTCTTCTTCCTTGAGGGCTTTTGTGAAGATATCAGCTACCTGATCTTTGTTGAAATGTGGAGAAGTTGTACTTCTTGATTTTTGATACAATCTCGAATGAAGTAAAATCTTGTATCAATATGCTTACTTCGATCATGGAAGACTGGATTTTTGCAAGTTGTATAGCAGATTTATTATCAACAAAAATGTTGGTTGGCTCTTCATGTGAAATCTTCATTTCTTGTAGTAGTCTTTGAAGCCAAAGTGTATGACAAACATAATTTGCTGCAGCAACATACTCTGCTTCACATGATGAAAATGTAACAATTTGTTGTTTCTTTGAAGACCATGTAAATGCTCCACTTCCAATATAAAAGGCAAATCCACTCGTACTTTTTCTATCATCAATATCTCCTGCCCAATTGCTATCACAAAAACCAACTAATTTTATTGGATTAGTAGATGAATAGAAAATACCATAATCTTGCGTACCTTTGATATATCGAAGAATTCTTTTTGCAACAATTAAATGATCCATTCTTGGCTTCTCCATGTAACGACTTATAACTCCAACACTATAAGCAATATCCGGCCTTGTATTTGTAAGATATCTTAAGCTTCCAACCAAACTTTTATAATATGTTGGATTGACAAGATCTTCTTCTCCATCTTTACTTAATTTAGTATTGTATTCAATTGGAGTGGTGCTTGAATTGCAATTCTTCATCTTGAATTTCTCCAAAATTTCCTTTGCATATTTGCTTTGTGAATAAATATGCCTTCATCTGATTGATTTACTTCAATACCCAGAAAATAAGACATTAAGCCAAAATCTGTCATTTCAAATTCTTTGATCATTGAAGTCTTGAAAACTTCAATCATTGCAAGACTATTTCCTGTGAATATCAAATCATCCACATATAGACAAACAAATAGAACATCACCAACATGATTAGACTTCATATAAAGAGAATGTTCAAGAAGGCATTTTTGAAAACCATTTTCAGCAAAATACTTGTCAATCCTTGTATTCCAAGCTCGTGGAGCCTGTTTCAATCCATAAAGAGCTCGTTTGAGTTTGTAGACTTTGTCTTCTTGTCCTTTTTGAATGAAACCCAAAGGTTGTTCTACATAGACTTCTTCATTCAAATATCCATTCAAAAAAGCTGATTTCACATCTATTTGAAGAATTTTCCATTTCATTTGTGCTGCTAAGGAAATGAGAAGGCGTACCATTTTCATTCGAGCAAGGAGAGAAAACTTCATCATAGTCAATGCCATATTGTTGTTTGTAGCCTTTTACTACCAAGCGGGCTTTGTGTTTTTCTATTTCTCCACTTGCATTTGTTTTTGTTTTATACACCCATTTGACTCCAATGGCTTGATGACCTTGGGGAAGATTTGTCAGTTCCCAAGTGTCATTTTTCTCTATTGATAAATTTCTTCATGCATGGCATTTCTCCATTTTTCTTCTTTATTTGCTTCATAAAACTCAATTGGATCATAACCTGCAAAAAGATAAAACATAGTATAATCATTAGCATCAAGACGCCTTGTGACGTCAAGCAATTCTTGCACACTCCGAGTTTTGTGTGCTCTATTTGAGGATGAGCCACTGGAACTTTCTTGTGGAGATGAATGTCTTGGACTTTGTTGTGGAGTTGATGAAATTTCTTCTTGATGTTGTGACTCTTCTTCTTCATTATTTTCTTGCATTTTATTGTTATCTTGCCAGCTCCACATTTGCTTTTCATCAAATTCAACATCTCTTGAAAAAATCACTCTTTGTAATAGGATTATACAACTTATAGCCACTTGAATTTTCAGCATATCCTAAAAGAATACACTTTTCTCCTTTGTCATCAAGTTTGATCATTTTCTTATCAGGCACTTTGACATAAGCAACACTTCAAAAATGCAAAGATGATCAACCTTAGGCTTGTATGAACTCCATGCTTGCTCAGGTGTCATATTGTGAAGCCTTTTTGATGGAAATCTGTTCAACAATAAACTGCACAAGCAACTGCTTCTCCCCAAAATTATTTAGGCATATTTTTATCTTTCAACATACATCGAACCATATTTAAAATAGTTCAATTTTTTCTTTCTGAAACCCCATTTTGCTGAGGTGAATAAGGCATAGTAACCTGATGAAAATTCCTTGTGCTTTGAAAAAATTTGAAAACTCTTTGGATAAATACTCACCACCACGATCCAATCTCAAAGCTTTAATTTGAAAACCACTTTGTTTTTCAACAAGCAACTTAAATTCCTTAAATTTCTGAAACACTTCACTCTTTTTTTTTAATAAATAAACCCATGTCTTTCCAGAATAATCATAAGTGAAGGAAAGATAATATTCATTACCTCCCATAGTTGTTGGTTTGATTGGGCCACAAACATCTGAATGTATCAATTCCAATGGTTTTGTTGCTCTTCTTGATCTTCCTGAAATGAAGGTTCTCCTTTGTTGCTTTCCAACTATGCAAGTTTCACATTTTTCCTTAGACATTTTCAGCCAAGGCATTCCTGTCACCATATTCTTGCTAGACAAAAGTTTTAATCCATCAAAGTTTAAATGTCCATATCTAAGATGCCATAGAGTAGAGTCATCAAGACTTTGTGTTAACATAGAAGAGGAGCCATCAACATGCAAACTTAGCTCAAACATTCTTTTTGACATAGGAACATGTGCAATAAGAGTATTGTTGTTGTCTCTGATAGAAAGACCCAATTCTTTCATGTGAATGTCATAGCCTTTTTCAAGCAATTGGCCCAAACTAAGAATGTTATTGTTAATGTCTGGAACATAATAGACATCTGAAATAAAATTTTGAGTGCCATTTGAAGCTTGATAAGGATTTTACCTTTCCCTTCAACTGGCCTTTTAGAGAAGTCTCCAAAAGTCACCGAGCCTTTGAAGCTTTCATCCATCTTAAAAAACATGTCCTTTATCCCACACATATGATTGCTAGCACCTGTGTCTAGATACCAAGTACTTCTTTTGATAGCACCAGAAATGTTATTGTAGGCCAAAAGTAGAGTTACTTCTTCTTGTTGTTCTTTTGTAAAATGAATTTTCTCATCAACATAATTAACATTATCTTTGTACCAACAATCTTTAGCATAGTGCCCATATTTTTTGCAAATAAAACATTGTAGTGCTTGTTGTCCATACCTTCCTCTTCCTCTAGGATTAAAAAATCTTCCTCTACCATGACCTCGGGCATGATGGTCTCTTATGTCTCCTTGACTTCTTTGAGGTTGATCTTGATGAAATCTTCCACCTCTTCCTCTTCTTCCACGGCCTCGACCATGGAAACTTGTTTGACCTTTAAGATCACCTTTTCTTGTAGTGTAAGATTTGTTTGAAGTACTTGCTCGATGGGTTTCTCCTCCATCCTTTTAGACAGCTTTTGCTCATGTGCTTGTAAAGAGCCCATGAGTTGCTCTATAGTCATCTCTTCTAATTCCTTTGATTCTTCAATGGCTACAACAATGAAGTCAAATTTTGCATCTAAAGAGCGCAAAATTTTCTCCATGATTCGAACATTAGTAATTTCTTCACCATTTCTTTCAATTGATTGACTATAGACATCAATCTTGAAAAATAATTAGAAATTGACTCCTCAGTTATCATTTTGAAAGATTCAAATTCAGACCTCAAAGATTGTAGCCGAATCTTTTTCACCTTTTCTGCTCCTTTATGTGCCTTATGCAATAAGTCCCATGCCTCCTTTGATGTTGCAGCTCCAGCGATAATCTCGAATGTGCCTTCATCTACACTTTGGTATAGTGTGTAGAGAGCCTTCTTGTCTTTCTTTTTGACTCCTTATGTTGCTTTCTTTGCTCTTGTGTGAGCATTGCTTCACCTTCGGTCGGCTCCATGTAGCCATCTTCTACAAGATCCCAAACATCAAGGGATCCAAGCAAAGCCTTCATTTGGATACTCCAGTTGTCATAGTTGTCTTTGGTGAGTTTGGGTATTTGGGATTGAACAAGTTCATGGAGGCCATGGATCTTTTGTGGCTCTGATACCAAATTTGTTGGAAGAGGAGAAGATATTTTCTTCTGGAAAATTTCTGGTTTCTTTCTATTTTCATGCTGAAACGTGAAAGGATACATGGCCTTTTATAATTACAAAATGACTCTTGGTCTTCCACAATACTTAATTCAGAATAACAACTTCCTATGCAATTAAATAACAGCAATTTCCTATGCAGTAATTAAATAATAACAACTTCCTATGCAATTAAATAACAGCAATTTCCTATGCAATTAAATAACAATAATTTTCTATGCAGTAATTAAATAATAACAACTTCCTATGCAGCAATTTCCAATAATCAAGTTTAGTTTCCAACAAGTTGACCCTATCCACACATTGACAAAGGATACATTCAGTGACACTGTCCACACATTGGCAATGGAGTTGACACTATCGACGCAGAGGTGTAGCATGGTACCGATGAAATCATGTGGAAGAACCGACACCCCAACAAAAAAACATCAGTGTGGTGCTACTGCAAGGGTTATCATCGCATTAATAAACATGCCCGATGATAAAGATCGAGTTAACAAAGGTCGAGTTATCTTTGATTTGGTTGATCAAGCCACGTTTGAACTGACTGGATTACGATCCAATATACAACAAGAGTTGGTTCTAATACCGACACCAGAGTCGGTATCGGCACCGACATTAGAGTTGGTCTCCTCCTCGACTCGAGAGTTAGTACCGATGCCATCGTCGGTCTCAATGCTGACACCAGAGTCGGTCTCTGAGCCTTAGCATGGCCGAGCTATCTTAGTACCTCGAAAGGACCGAGCTATTTTTGAACCTCGGCAGAGTCGAGCTATCTTCGTACCTTGTCAGGATCGGTCCTCGTCCCTTCAACGTAAGCGCTATTACTGCTTCAAACTACGTCGGATATCTCGAAGGATGAACCACCCTGATCGCAAGGATCACGGAATGAGCTTCCCAAAATAGAAACGAGAGCCAAATACAACACTCCATCCATGATCAACGAGATTTCAAATTTCCAATAAAGCACCTGTCAGATTCATCAACTGCTGATTCCTATAACTATTGAAATTTTGGCCTTATCGGATGCCAACTCCTTAAAACACGCTCGAAAAATCAGCTAACGCCTCACCTCCTCGGCAGCATACAAATACCAAGTCCTAGGACCCCCTAGGTACGCTCTTGAAGGCAATCTAAGCCAAAAAAAAAAACTCTAGCAAAGGCCATTGCTCTTGAAAAATTATATTAAGGAGGAAGATCCTTCTTTTGGAGCTCTCCTCTCATCTGATTGCTGAAGATTTTTACTGACTTGGGCGTCGGAAGGTCTTTCGCAGGGACCACCCCCAGAACTTCCTACGTAAAGACTGCTGTTGGGGAGATTGTTGAGAAATTGTTGCTCCAATTTTATTGATTTTGATGATTACCAAAAGCCATGAGTATATTAAAAGATGCAATGAATTTATTTACATGAGCAATGAATTTATTTCTCATAATCAATGAGTATGTTAAGTATGACTATAATCAATTGGAAAGTAGCTTCAAGCTCCATGTTTAAGCTTTCAAAAAGAAATTTTTATACTTCATATTTCAATCAATGAGTTTTTGGAACATATCTTGAATTGATTCTTAATGTCAAATTTATTATATTCAAGTCAAAAATTGATTTAAAATTAATCTGGAACGAATTTCAAAGTCAATCAGAAAATTCTCTGATTTTTGATACGTTCCGGAGCCGACTCTAGAGTTTCAGAGTCGACTCCACTCAGTATACAGAGATTCCTGATTTTCTCGAGTCGACCCTGTGATTTCAAGAGTCGACCCCCGATATTGTCGAGCCGACTCCATGACTGTAAGAGTCGACTCTGCTCAGACTCCAGAGAGTTATTTTTCTGAGCACTTCTCGAGTCGACCCCTTGCTTTTCATGAGTCGACCCCCGACTGTCAGGAGCCGACACCTTATTTTTCTTGAGTCGACCCCTTAACTATCTGAATGTTTCTATTTTTGGCATCGCGTCTTCGAGCCGACTCGCCTAAAGTTGGAGCCGACTCCAACAAATCTGGGCGTGACTTTTTCTGTATGCCAACTCAGCGCCAACGGTAATATTTTTCAATAACGGCTATATTTCTTTGTTTCTAACGGCTATATTTTTGCAGAGTCTATAAATAGAGAGGCCGTTTTCAAATCAAAAGATATACATATATAGATCAAGAGAGAAAAAAAAAATCTTTCAGAAAGAGGAAAAACAGAGCGTCATTTGAAAAATCCGAGATTCAAAAATAGAGTGAAAGAGAAGGAGTGAAATCAAAGGAGACTTCATCTGTGCTCAAGTTCATCAATCCAAGAAAGTCTAGAAGAAAATCCAAGAGCCATTCAAGATCAAATCAAGAGATTTTCAACATTCAAAGAAAGGAGAATAAGTTCAAATTAACTCCAACATTCAATCCGTGAAGAATCTGAGCTGAGGCCCGATTCCACACTTCAAAGGAGTTGAGGAAAAGAAGAAAAGCCTGCACTCAAATCGAATCTAAACAGGCCCTTCTAAACTTTGCTTTTATTTTGAAATATCTGCTCAAAAGGAGCTGTTTTGTACTAAACTCATATTTTTATCTTGTGGTTTGCTAATTCAATCAGTGGATTGAATTAGTGGAGGTAGTTTACCTCGGCACAAGCTAAGGATAGCTTGTGTGTTGGGTTTTGTGCTGGTGAGCCCGTGTAAAACCGGCTGGGTTCGTTGTGATCCCGGAAAACAACAAGTTTGGGTTGTGAGCTTGTAAAACAACTCGACTGTAATCGAGGAGATTATAGTGTGGACCCAAGTGGAGCTTGGGAGTGGACGTAGGTGTTGGATACACCGAACCACTATAAAATCTTTGTGTTTGCCGTGTTTATTTGTCTCTCTCTCTTGCTATTGTGCTTTAACTTGAATTAATTGTGTATATCCTCTCATCAATAGTTTAAATTATTTTAAAAGGCTTAATTTTTAAAGTACCCAATTCACCCCCCCCTCTTGGGTTGCCATCTGGGCCAACAATTGGTATCAGAGCTTGTGCTCATTTGTTTTTGATTGATCACACGATCAAGAGCGAAAGATCCAAATGGCAACACAAGCCAGCTCGAGTTTTGCTGAGGGCCATTCTACAAATAGACCACCCTTATTTAATGGTTCCAACTATTCATATTGGAAAGCAAGAATGAGGATATTCATTCAAGCTTCAGATTATGAATTGTGGAGTGTCATAATTAATGGACCTAGTACACCCACACACTTAGTTGATGGTTCTATAGTTCCTAAGCCCGAAAGGGATTGGAATGAAAATGATAGGAAGATGGCTCAGCTTAATGCAAAAGCCATGAATGTTTTATATTGTTCTCTTGATGCTAATGAATTTAATCGTATCTCTACCTGTAATTCCGCTAAAGAGATATGGGATAGATTAGAGGTTACCCATGAGGGAACCAACCAAGTTAAAGAATCTAAGATTAATATACTTGTGCATAAATATGAATTGTTTAGCATGGAACAATCTGAAACCATAACATGCATGTATACTAGATTTACTGATATTGTTAATGGTTTGAAGAGTCTTGGAAAAACCTATACTAATGCTGATTTGGTTCGCAAAATTCTTAGGTCATTACCAAGATCATGGGAAGCCAAAATGACAGCCATTCAAGAAGCCAAAGATCTAAACACTTTACCTTTGGAAGAGCTTCTTGGATCCCTTATGACCCATGAATTGACAATGAAGCAACATGTGGAGGAGGATAGCAAAAAGAAGAAGACAATTGCCCTCAAGGCTGCAAAGTTGAAGATAGCAGCAGCGATGATGAGGATGATGATGAAGACACAGCTCTTCTAGCAAGAAAATTTAAGAAATTTATGAGGAGAAAGAAACCCTTCCACAAAAAGAAATTTGGAAATAAGATGGAAGGAGAAAAGAAAAAGATAAGGACAAGGACAAAGAGAAAGACCCCTTGATCTGTTATGAATGTAAGAAACCGGGGCATTATAGATATGATTGTCCGCAATTGAAAAAGACTTTCAAGAAAAAGAAGAAAGCGTATGTTGCAACTTGGAGCGACAGTGATGAATCTTCTTCCGAAGAAGAAGAACAAAAAGAGGTTGCCAACATTTGTTTTATGGCGAACGACGACGACGAGGTAAGTTCTGAAAACCCTGTGATGATTTTGCTTTTGATGAATTATTTGAAGCCTTCAATGAACTTGTAGATGATTTTAAGATTTTGAAAAAGAAATATAAATCTCTGAAAACTGAAAACATAAACTTAATTAAAGAGAAAAATGAAGTGATGCTTGCAATTAAAGATTTAAAAGGTAAAAAGGAATGTTTCTTAAAGAAAAGGATGATTTTACTCATGAAATTAATATACTAAAATCTGAAAACGAAAATCTAATAAAAGATTTGAAAAAGCAAATGCAAACTCTATCTTTGGGAAATGAACAGCACATTGTAGAAAATGAATTTCTAAAGAAAGAAGTTAAAAAATACAAAGATATTGTTGATAAATTCACCTTAAGTTCTACTAAACTAAACATGATTTTAGATAGTCAAAAAGCAGTTTTTGATAAGGCTGGATTAGGATATAATACATTTAGAAAACAAAAATCTTTGAAAAACATTTTTGTACGTGCTAGCCAAAGTAACATCACTTGTTTTAAATGCAATTTAAAAGGGCATAAATCATTTGAATGTAATTTACAAAACCAAATAAGAATTTAAATTTTAAAGG
>UESW01002381.1:237455-272971 GCA_900491605.1 Calamus simplicifolius | reverse complement strand
CACCTGGACCTTCTGTTAGACATTCATCACCTGTGCCTCCTAGTTCTTCTGTTCCAGTTCCGGCCCCTTCTCCTGCTCCAATGTTTGATCAGCCATCTTCTTCATCAGTTGGTTTTTTGGATCTTCAGTTAGAGCAGCTCAAGAGTCTTCTTGATGCTCAAGAGGATAGAATGAAAACTGAGTTTGACAGTAAATTCATGAATCTTAAAGAAACTCTCTATTCATTAGATGATCAAATTACCAAGATTGAATCTACTCTTAGCTCCTCTATTGAGTCTTTAAGTGGTGATTTAAAGAATATTTTTGAAGAACTTAAAGACATTTGTGGAGATGGTGAGTCTTATGCAAAGTGCAATGCCGAGCTTCAAGACAAGATTTTAACTGCTTGTACTTTTGTGGACGAAAGACTTGAGAGATTATGTCAAGCTTCAAACTGATGGAATGAAGAACATTGTAGATCACCTAACAAGAATTGTAAGGACACATTTTTGATGTAATGGATGTTTAGTTTTTGCGATGTAATGAAATTTATATTATGATCTACATTTTGATATAATGAAGTAATGAAAAGTTAGTTTTGAATGTTCAATGATGTTTGAGTTTGAATGTACTTCTCTTATTTATCAATGAATCTCAGTTTATGTTAAAGCATATCTTAAATCGTGAATGTGATTGTGTTTGATGCTTCTCTACCTTTTTGTTGATAACAAAAAAGGGGGAGAGTTTTATACATGACAGTATATGCATGGGAAAAATTAAACGAATGTTATTGTATATGCATATAATAAATAATTGAATGGGGGAGAAAAGGGAGTAATAATTAAACATTACACATACAGAGAATGAATGAAAAAGCAATTTAGATGAAAATGCTGAATTTTGACATTAAACTGTGTATGAGTTTAAATTGAATGAATGGGATATTTATTTGAGTTTCATAGGGGGAGCTACCTCATTCAGGGGAGCCTAACTATGAAAATTAAATAAATTCTTTAATAAATCATGCATATACTCAATGTTTTTGTCATCATCAAAAAGGAGAAGATTGTTGGGGAGATTGTTGAGAAATTGTTGCTCCAATTTTATTGATTTTGATGATTACCAAAAGCCATGAGTTATTAAAAGATGCAATGAATTTATTTACATGAGCAATGAATTTATTTCTCATAATCAATGAGTATGTTAAGTATGACTATAATCAATTGGAAAGTAGCTTCAAGCTCCATGTTTAAGCTTTCAAAAAGAAATTTTTATACTTCATATTTCAATCAATGAGTTTTTGGAACATATCTTGAATTGATTCTTAATGTCAAATTTATTATATTCAAGTCAAAAATTGATTTAAAATTAATTTGGAACGAATTTCAAAGTCAATCAGAAAATTCTCTGATTTTTGATACGTTCCGAAGCCGACTCTAGAGTTTCAGAGTCGACTCTACTCAGTATACAGAGATTCCTGATTTTCTCGAGTCGACCCTGTGACTTCAAGAGTCGACCCTCGATATTGTCGAGCCGACTCCATGACTGTAAGAGTGGACTCTGCTCAGACTCCAGAGAGTTGTTTTTCTGAGCACTTCTCGAGTCGACCCCTTGCTTTTCATGAGTCGACCCCTTGCTTTTATGAGTTGACCCCCGACTGTCAAGAGCCGACACCTTATTTTTGTTGAGTCGACCCCTTAACTATCTGAATGTTTCTATTTTTGGAATCGCGTCTTCGAGCGACTCGCCTAAAGTTGGAGCTGACTCCAACAAATCTGGGCGCGACTTTTTCTGAATGTCAACTCAGCGCCAACGGTAATATTTTTCAATAACGGCTATATTTCTTTGTTTCTAACGGCTATATTTTGCAGAGTCTATAAATAGAGAGGCCGTTTTCAAATCAAATATACACATATAGATCAAGAGAGAAAGAAAAAAAAGGGGAGAAAAATCTTTCAGAAAGAGGAAAAACAGAGCGTCGTTTGAAAAATCCTAGATTCAAAAATAGAGTGAAAGAGAAGGAGTGAAATCAAAGGAGACTTCATCTATGCTCAAGTTCATCAATCTAAGAAAGTCTAGAAGAAAATCCAAGAGCCATTCAAGATCAAATCAAGAGATTTTCAACATTCAAAGAAAAGGAGAAAAAGTTCAAATCAACTCCAACATTCAATCCGAGAAGAATCTAAGCTGAGGCCCGATTCCACACTTCAAAGGAGTTGAGGAAAAGAAGAAAAGAAAAGCCTGCACTCAAATCGAATCTAAACAGGCCCTTCTAAACTTTGCTTTTATTTTGAAATATCTGCTCAAAAGGAGCTGTTTTGTACTAAACTCATATTTTATCTTGTGGTTTGCTAATTCAATCGGTGGATTGAATTAGTGGAGGTAGTTTACCTCGGCGCAAGCTAGGATAGCTTGTGTGTTGGGTTTTGTGCTGGTGAGCCTGTGTAAAACCGGCTGGGTTCGTTGCGATCCCGGGAAAACAACAAGTTTGGGTTGTGAGCTTGTAAAACAACTCGACTGTAATCGAGGAGATTATAGTGTGGACCCAAGTGTAGCTTGGGAGTGGACGTAGGTGTTGGATACACCGAACCACTATAAAATCTTTGTGTTTGCCGTGTTTATTTGTCTCTCTCTCTTGCTATTGTGCCTTAACTTGAATTAATTGTATATATCCTCTCATCAATAGTTTAAATTGTTTTAAAAGGTTAATTTTTAAAGTACCCAATTCACCCCCCCCTCTTGGGTTGCCATCTGGGCCAACACCCCTCATCCTCGGAGAGGATGAGGTTCCCTTGGTACGATGTCAGGCGGCTATGGTATCATCATTCGCGACCGTCCGTGACTGCCATCCGACCTCCACCTAGGGTATCTCCATCGCCCTCAGTTCGCCCGACCCCCCTCCGGTTGCTACCTCTAATTCGGTAGGTCCAAAGGGGATGGCCTCCACCATGACTCCTGAGAAAGTAGATGATCTTAGGGTTAGGTATCGGGTCCTCGATAATATTGTTTGTCTGCTCCTGGACCCAATGACAGGGTAAACTCTAGCCAATCTGGTAGGGTAGCCTTATATGAGGAGTTCTTTAGATGTGGGCTCTGCCTCCCTTTTCATCCATTTGTTTTGAACCTATTAGATAGGTACAAGCTTGTTCCAGTGCAGCTGACTCCGAACTCGGTTCGGATCATCTGTACTTTTGTAGTCCTTTGTTGCTTCCACGGCTTGTCCACCAGGATTTCTTTATTTCAGGCTTTCTATAAACTTGTCATCACCATGAAGCTGGATAGTGGATTTTTACCTCTAGACCTCGAAGGACCCTGAAACTTAGCCTTCCCTCCAAAGTTAAGGAATGAAAATTTCATTTTCTTTTTGCCATATGGATGGGGTAAGGATGGATTGAGGGAGTCCCAACATCGGCCCCAACAAAAATTCCACAGTGGATGAGAGGGACCGAGAGCTCTTTGGTTGCTTGATGTCTTCCAAAATTCCCTCCTATCGAGAGTTGTTAACTGAGGCTAACCTCCACAAGGCCGGTTTAGCACCAGCGGTCGATGAGCGCGAGATCTTGTCCCTCTCATCCCTCCTCTTCTTTTTTTTTTCTTAACTTTCAATTCCTTGCGCAGCGATGAAGTTGCCGGCCGAGCGACTGAAGGCGGGAGCTCAGAGGAGGATGGATGAAGCCGGCGAGGTGGTGAGGCTGGCTAAAAAGTCTCGGCATGAAACCCAGGGCGAGCCGGTCCAGGCCTCTATGGCTCCTATGGAGACTGCTCTTGCAGAGGAGCCGGAGAGTGGCCCAGCTAAGGTGTCGGTGAGAGGAGACACCTTTGCCATGGCTGAGGGGGGGGGGGGGGGATGAAACTCCGGCCCCTACTGAGCCGGCAGAGGTGGTCAACCTGGAGGCCGAGGACGAACCTTCGGCCCCCATTGAGCCAGCGAAGGTGGTCAACTTGGAGGCCGAGGGTGAACCTTCGGCCCCCCTAAGCTGGAGGTGGAGGGGACCACTCCAGGGATCGGAGGTGAAGAGATACTGGTAACGGCGAACGAAGGTGGGGCAGAGTTGTCAACCCCGCCGTCATCGCCCAATCAGGGTCTAATGCCAAGGAGCAGTGACAGCCGCCAAGGTTCATGGCCATGGAGAACGGATGGTTGGCAGAGCGCTTACTGAAGAGGGTCCACCTGCCAAAGTTCTAAGAACAGCTCCACCGCATACCCGTCGTTGGCATCTTCGATGCGATGTATGTGTCGGTGCTTCAGGTAATTTTCATTCATGCCATTCTTCTTCAGGTAAATTTGATCAGAACTTTAACTAACTTATTAACTTCCGCAGACAATCATGAGGTCCTCACCCTTTGGGACGCCATGATCCAGACTCCTGACATGACTGCACACTCCCGGAAGCGGATGGCCACCTATCGAGTCTAGTGCGATGAGGTGGCCAATGAATTGGCTGAGGATCAGGCCCGGAAAGCGGTGATGGCCGACAAACTTTGAGCTGCCAAGGCTTCTTGTAGCAACTTGGAGGCTCGGTTCAGAGAGGCCAAAGGGAAAGCAACAAACGAGCTCAAACGGACATTGGCGGCCGAGGCCAAGTTGGCAGAGGCCATGGAGAGACTGGGACCGGCTGAAGGAAAGTTAGAGGAACTGGCACAGAAGCTGGGCGATGCCGAGGAATGAGCTGAGATGGTGAAGGCCGATGCTCATGCCGTTGAGGAGAGGGCTTTTCTAGCAGAGTCGGATGCTCGGAGTGTCAAAGAGAGAAGGGTCGACGCCGAGGCCCAGGCTAAGGATGCCGAGACCGGGGCTCAGAATGCCGTTGAACAGTTTAAAAGTTCCTCGGCATTCGATCGGGAGGTGGAAGAGGCGAGTCTCGACGGCTACTTCTAGAGCTTCGAGCACTGCAAGAAAAGTCTTTCAGATCTTTAAGCTCGGCAATCTTGACTGCATCAAACTTGGAGACTCGGATGAAGGGGCATCAGACGAGGACGATGCCGGCAATGGGTCGGGGCCCACTGAGCAGTAGGCTCCTAGGCTTTTGCTTATTTATTTATTTATTTTTTATTGTAACTGACTCAAATTAATTCCTTGCGTTTCTTTTGAATATTGATGAAAAAAGAAAATTTTCCATAGTATATAGTTATACTTAGCTTTTGTAGTACCATTATTTCTTTGCAATTGTGTGCCAATCCTGGTCTTTAAGCCTGGCAATGAGTGTTCGCGGTTCTCTTGGTAGTCTAACAAGAATTTGAGTGAACTTGTAGCACTAATTAAGTCTTTAGCCCCTTAGGCATTCATCGAAGCAACTGTAGGGTGCCTAGGGACAGCCTAGGCAAGCTTGAGAGTTCTTCAAAACCACCTTGAGGGTATCGCATGTCGGCCCAAGAGGCGACTCGAACGTCATCGGAACCATTGGGGTCTTGAACTGCCTTGGGGACATCTCCATGCCAGCCCGAGTGGTGATCTGACAGTTGCGAGGCCGCCGAGCTCCATTTGAACCACCCCGGGGGATTCGCATGTTGGCCCGAGGGGCGACTAGGATGTCGACGGAATCGCCAGGGTCCTGAACCGCCTTGGGGGCATCTCCATGCCGGCTTGAGTGGTGGTGACCCAACAGTCTCAAGGCCGTCGAGCTCCTTTTGAACTGCCTTGGAGGTTCCACGTGCCGGCCCGAGGGACGACTCGGACATCGTCATAATTGCCGAGGTCTCGGACCGCCTCAGGGGCATCTCCATACCGGCCCTAGTGGTGACTTGGCAATTGCGAAACTAACGAGCTCCTTTTGAACCATCTCGGAGTTTTGCATGCTAGCCCGAGGGATGACTCGGACATTATTGGAACCGCTGGGGTTGAACCACCTTGGGGCATCTCCATGCCGATTTGAGTGGCGACCCAACAGTCGTGATGCCGTCGAGCTCCTTTTGAACTGCCTTGGAGGTTTCACGTGCCGGCCCGAGGGGCGACTCAGATGTCGTCGGAACCACCGAGGTCTTGAACTACCTCGGGGGCATCTTAATGCCGGCTTGAGTGGTGACCTGACAGTCGCGAGGCCGACGATCTTCTTTTGAACTACCTAGGGGGTTTTGTGTGCCAGCCCAGGGGGGTGACTTGGACATCGTGGAACTGCCTCAAGGGCATCTCCATGCTGGCCCAAGTGGTGACCCGACAGTCGCGAAGCTGCCGAGCTCCTTTTGAACTGCCTCGGAGGTTTTGCATGACCATCCGAGGGGTGACTCGGACATCATCGGAACCGTCGGGGTCTTGAACTGCCTCGGGGGCATCTCCATGCCAGCCCGAGTGGTGATCCGATAGTCGCGAGGTCATCGAGCTCCTTTTGAACTATCTCGAGGGTTTTGCGTGCTAGCCCAAGGGGTGATTCGGACATCGTCGGAATCGTTGGAGTCTTGAACCACCTTGAGAGTATCTCCATACCGGCCCGAGTGGTGACCCGGCAGTCGTGAGGCCACTGAGCTCCTTTTGAATCACCTTGGGGTTTCGCATGCTGGCCTGAGGGGTGACTCGGACATCGTCGAACCACTGGGTCTTGAACCGCCTTGGGGGCATCTCCATGCCTGCTCGAGTGGTGACCCGATAGTCGCGAGACCATCGAGCTTCTTTTGAACTGTCTTGGAGGTTTTGCATGCCGGTCCGAGGGGTGACTCAGACATCGTTGGAACCATCGGCATCTTGAACCACCTCAGGGGCATCTCCATGTCGGTCCGAGTGGTGACCTGACAGTCACGAGGCCATCGAGTTCCTTTTGAACTATCTCGAGGGTTTCGCATGCCGGCCAGAGGGGTTACTCGAACATTGTCGGAACCACCGGGGTCTTGAACCGTCTTGGGGGCATCTCCATGTCAGCTCGAGTGGTGACCTAGCAGTCGCGAGGCCATCAAGCTCCTTTTGAACTGCCTTGGTGGTTTTGCGTGTCGGCCTAGGAGCGACTCGAACATCATCGAAACTACCGAAGTCTTGAACCACCTCGGGGGCATCTCCATGCCGGCCCGAGTGGTGGCCCAACAATCGCAAGGCTGCCAAGCTTCTTTTGAACTGCCTTAGGGGTTTCACGTGCCAGCCCAAGGGACGACTTGGACGTCGTCGGAACCGTTGGGGTCTCAGACCTCCTCAAGGGCATCTCCATGCCGAGCTTAATGGTGACCCACAATCGTGAGGCCACCGAGCTCCTTTTGAACCACCTCGGAGGTTTTGTGTGCCAGCTCGAGAGGCGACTCGGACGTCGTCAAAATCGCCGGGGTCTTGAACCGCCTCAGGAGCATCTCCATGCCAACCTAAGTGGTGACCCAGCAGTCGCGAGGCCGCCGAGCTCCTTTTGAACCACCTTGAAAGTTTTGCATGCTAGCCCAAGGGGCGACTCGAACGTCGTCAAAACCGCCGGGATCTTAAACCAACTTAGGAGCATTTTCAAGCCGGCCTGAGTGGTGACCCAACAGTTGCGAGGTCCTCGGCCTTGGAGACAAGTCAAATATAATATTTTGAAAATCTTTTTATGCTCATCAGTCGAGGGGGTACATCATTAATAATATCGGTGGATATTGTCCGCATTCTAGGTATGAGGGATGGGCCATCTATCAAGTTCTTCAATCTGTATGCTCTTCGGTGAAGTACTTCAATGACATGGTAGGGCCCCTCCCAGTTTGGGGATAATTTCCCCCCCTTCGTTGGCTTGAATATCTCGGCCTTTCTAAGGATTAGATCTTCAGGACGAAACGTCTTAGGATGGACTCAAGAATTGTAATACTTGGTCACTCGTTGGCGAAATATGGCCATTCTGAGCCATGCCTGGTCGCATGCCTCGTCAATGAGATCAAAGTTGACTCTTAACTGAGTGAGATTATCCTTTCATTATATTACTCCACTCGGGGACTTGTGTTGGTCCAGATAGAACCCAAGAGGGGGGTGAATTGGGTTTTTCAAAAAATTAAACTCTTTTGAAAGATAACCCCCAGCGGAAATAAAAACTTAGATTCACAGATTTAAAACTAAGCAACTATAAATAGAGAGTTGAAGATAAAGAGACAATCACGGCAAACACAATAGATTTTATAGTGGTTCGGTGTACCTACACCTACGTCCACTCCCAAGTACCTCTTGGGTCCACACTATAATCAAACTGATTACAGCAGAGTTGTTTTGCAAGCTCACAACTCGAACTTGTTGTTTTCCCGGGTGCACAACGAACCCAGCTGGTTTTCAAGGCTCACCAGCACAAAACCTAAAACCACAAGCTAATGCTTGCACAAGGCTAACAGCCTCAACTGAATCAATCACCAGATTGACCCAGCAAACAATATTTGATTTTACAAAAGCAAACTGCTCCTTCAATGAGCAAATATACAATAATGAAACAATAAATAGAGATTAGGAACCAAAGCCTGATTCGAAGATCTTGGTGGCTTCTTCCTTCTCTTCCTTTGAATGGATCTTCCTTTGAATATGCTCTTGAGGCTCAGAAGATTGGAAAAACTAGGGCTTCTTCCTTCTCTTGAGATTTCTTCTAAATAGAACAGCAAAGGCTTGGAATCTCTTTCTCTTCTTTTGGGGAATGAGTATGATCTTTCCTTACAGGTTTTCCCTCTTTTCTTTTCTGATAGATCTCAAAGATTTTCTCTATTCTTTTCTTTTTGCCTCTTTCTTCTCTTTTCTCTCTTTTTTTGGGATGCAATCAACCCTCTTCTTATAGATCGATTAATCCACAAATAGTGTGAAACTATCCGTTAGAAGCAAGTGAAAAAGGATTAGATCCATAAATAACAATAGCCGTTGGGATTAAAATAGATAAAGATAAAGTTTAGAGTCGTTCTGACAGTTCTGGAGCCGTGTCTGACATTCTGGAGTCGGCTCTGGCTTTTCTGGAGTCGGCTCTAACTCGAAATAATTTAATCCGCTCGATCTGGAGTCGTCTCTGACTTTTCTGGGGTCGACACAAAATTCTTCTGGAGTCGACTCTAACAGTCTGGGAGTCGACTCTAAGTCGTGGCCTGAAAATCCAACGTTCTGTTGTTTCTGATAGAGTCGGCTCTCACAGTCCCGGAGTCGACTCTAAGTCCGTGCCGTTTTCGGAGTCGGCTCTGCGATTCCATGTGTCGACTCTAATGTCTGCAGTCTTACCTTGACATTAGATTCGAACCAGAACTTGATTTTCCTTCTTGATTTTGATCATCAATTAGACTTATAATCTGAAAAACTTAATCAAAATCATTAGTAACATTAAATGTTATACTCAAATAGTTTTGTTAATCATCAAAATCCTCAATTGGGTCAACAATCTCCCCCTTTTTGATGATGACAAAAACTTTGAGTATATGCATTAAAAATTCATTTGAATTGAGAATTATAGACATTGTTAAAGCTTAGAGACTTCCTAATAGAGAATTTGATGCCAATATTCAAAATGAATAAAAATAAACAAAATTTGACATCAATCAAAATGATTTAACTTTTATATGGAGAAATTATTAAGCTCCCCCTGCATTGAATAGCTCCCCCTATCTGAATTCTTTCTAAAAATTCTCAGAATTGTTCTTCATTTTCTTTCTCTTTCTCTTTCTTATATATTCTTTCTTATATGCATATACATTATCTCTCCCCCTTTTTTGTTATCAACAATAAGGTGAGTTTAAAAACAAAGAATGTTATCAGAGCGAGAATGTTGGTTCGAATAAATAAGGATAGGAAACTTATTCATTGACATTCAATCAAAGATAAATTTGTAATAAAAGTGTAATATTCATTCAAAATTTGTATTCCAAAGCAAGATCCATTACATGTATTCTAAAATGACAGATTTAAGTATGTAAATCCTAGATACATGCTAAGAAAGAAAGCAAGAAATCCTAAGATACAACCTAGGATTGAATCAAAATCAAATATGCTTATACACAATTTTCTTTAAATGTCCAATCATTTCCATAACATCATCTTTTTGGGTCTTCTTAAAGCTTTCAAGACATGCTTCAATTTGAGAGACGGCAAGGTCGATATCTTTCTTCAGTTGACTTGTAGCATGAAGATACTTTCCAGAACCGTCTGCAATGCCTTCCATCCTTTCAAAAATTTTATGAAGATCAGTGCTAAAGGATTCGACGGAATTGCTAATTGAAAAAGAAATCATGTCAAGTCTTGAATTAATCTCATCCTTTAATTGATTGAACTCCTCTCTTAATTTACACATATCATTTGTTCTTACACTGTCATACTCAGCCAGTAAAGCTCTGAGCTGACCAATTTGCTCCTCAGAAAATCTTTCTGATGCCATTGCTGACTGATGTGGAAGTTGAGAGCTAGGTCCAGCTTCTGAGGGTCCAGCAGATGGTCCAGCAGAAGGTCCAGCAGTCCAGCAGATGGTTCAGGAATGTCTTCTCCTCTGACTTCCTCAACTCTAACTTCTTCAGCTCTGGCCTCATGTCCTCTTTTAATCCAGTTTCCATTTTCTTTTCTAAAGCCCATTCGGTGAATTGTAGAGACACTATAGTAATCTGTATGTCTTAACTTTCTTAGTGGCTCATTGTCCATTATAAGTACACCTTGGCTTCTGAATACCAATGTTAAAACCATACCATATGGCAATGTAGATCTCTTCTTAGTAGCTGCCTCCGCCATATAGCCTATCATCATTTCAGCAAGATTTAAAGGTCTACCAGTGAGTATGCAGTCCATCAATAAAACGTCTCGCTCCGAGACATATTCAAACCTTCCGATTTTAGGAAAAGAATCCTTCCACAGATATTGTGAAGTAATCTGAGTTCCAAATTAAGTTGATTTGCCAAGATTTCCTCAAACTCAGAAACTTCTCTCCCTAACATCCTTGATAGTGCTCCTCCTCTATCTTCATGATGATATTCAACAAGTCCAACAGTAGGCATTTCCAATAAATTACCAAGGGATTCGGCTGTGATGATTACCTTTGTTCCTCTTACAACACTCACTAAGCCTCCCTCTCCTCTACTTAAATCATTATAAAACTCTCTTACTAGGGCAGGGTAGGTAGGGATATCCAAAGAGCAGACCTTCTCCCATCCCATTTCTTTCAACAATCGCCCAATAGCAAAGCCCTCCGAAATAAAGAAGTTGAAATCAACTTTTCTTCCGGTTGTAATGGCCTTACCAGCTAATTGGTCGACTCTTGGAGAAGATGGTGAGGGTGGAGAGTCATCTTGAGTGGCAGATGAAGAAGATGACGAAGGTTGCCTCCGATTTGAACGGCGCTTCGTCGGAACAGTCGAACCACCAATGATAGCACGCCTTTTGGGAGCCATTGGATTCGATTGGAATGAGTAATCAAGGTTTTGAGGGATTTGGAGGGTTTGGAATCAGTTTGGAACAGTTTGAAAAGGTTTAGGAGACGATAGAAATCGTTTGGGGTCGACTCCGCCCTTTTTATTTTGACCTAGTTCCACTTAGAGTCGACTCCCGAAAACGAGGTGTCGGCTCCGAACCAGAGAATCTGTCAGCGCCCGAATTAGAGTCGGCTCTACAGAAGCCAGAGTCGGCTCTAATTGCCCAGACAGAACATCAAAATAAGAAGGTGTCGACTCCACAAACTGAGGTGTCGACTCCACAATAGTTTCAGAGAAAAATTCAAATTTCAAGGATCTGAAACTGATCAAATTAATCATCAAACTCTAGATAAGTGTTCCTTAACAATTGGGGAAACAATAAATCAAATTTCTAGATAAATTTCCTTATTGGACATAGAGGATTTTCAAGAAATTATAGAAGTCTAGATAGTTGTTGTCCTTAAGAGTTTCAGAAAATTATTCTAAAGGATCACAAACTCCTAATTCTCCTCTAAGATAGCAAAATCTCTCCTCACTCAAAGGTTTGGTAAAAATATCAGCTAATTGATCATTAGTATTAACATATTCAAGACAAACATCTTTGTTAGTTACATGTTCTCTAATAAAGTGATGTCTAATTTCAATGTGTTTAGTTCTTGAATGTTGAATTGGATTTTTAGTTAGATTGATAGCACTAGTATTATCACATTTAATAGGTATTTTATCAAGTGTGATACCATAATCTTCAAGTTGTCGCTTAATCCAAAGGATTTGAGCACAGCAACTTCCAGCTGCAACATACTCTGCCTCAGCAGTGGATAATGCAACCGAATTTTGCTTCTTGCTAAACCAAGAGATTAAGTTACTTCCTAAAAGTTGGCATACCCCACTTGTACTCTTTCTATCTAATTTACAACCAGCATAGTCAGAATCAGAATAAGCAATCAATTTTAAGGTTGAGTCTCTAGAATACCATAATCCTACATTTTTAGTTCCATTTAAGTATCTAAAGATTCTTTTAACAGCAAGTAAATGTGATTCCTTAGGATTAGATTGATATCTTGCACATAAGCAGACAGAAAACATGATATCTGGCCTACTTGCAGTTAGATAAAGAAGTGATCCAATCATACCTCTGTAATGCTTCTGATCTACTTTCTTACCTACTTCATCCTTGTCCAGCTTGCATGAGGGACTCATTGGCGTACCAAGAGGTTTAGCAGATTCCATACCAAATTTCTTGAGTATTTCCTTTGTATACTTTGTTTGGTTAATGAAAATTCCCGCTTTCTCTTGTTTGATTTGAAGTCCAAGGAAGAAGTTTAGTTCTCCCATCATGCTCATCTCGAATTCTCCCTGCATTAGCTTAGCAAATTCTTGACAAAGGAGATTGTTAGTAGCACCAAATATAATGTCATCAACATAAATTTGAACGATTAATAAATCCTTTCCTTTTCTTTTTAAAAACAATTTTATCAACATTTCCTCTAGAAAAGTCATTTTCAATTAAAAATTTACTTAATCTATCATACCAAGCTCTAGGTGCTTGCTTTAAACCATAAAGTGCTTTGTGTAGTTTGAAGACGTGGTTTGGAAATTCATGATCTTCAAAACCAGGAGGTTGTTCAACATAAACTTCCTCATTTATAAAACCATTTAGAAATGCACTTTTAACATCCATTTGAAATAAGTTGAAATTCATATGACATGCAAATGCAAGTAGTAGCCTAATGGCTTCTAATCTAGCAACAGGTGCAAAAGTTTCATCAAAATCTATACCTTCTTCTTGATTATATCCTTTTGCAACTAGTCTAGCTTTGTTTCTAATTACTATGCCATTTTCATCTAATTTATTTCTAAATACCCATTTAGATCCTATTATAGGGTGATTTTTAGGTCTTTCAACTAGGGTCCAGACTTGATTTCTAGTGAATTGGTTTAACTCTTCCTGCATTGCTAACATCCAATAACTATCTTTCTCGGCTTCCTCTATAGTCTTAGGTTCTATATGAGATACAAATGCAAGATGATTATTGATATCTCTCATTGATGATCTAGTCCTTACACCTTGAGATGGATCACCTATGATTAGGTCCTTAGGATGACCATAAGCATATCTCCAATCTCTAGGTAGATCTTGATCATTTTGAACAGTATCAATACCATCATCCTTAGGTGAGTCATCATCCTTAACTTCAGGTTCTTGATCTGAAGATACATTTAATTTTTCAATATCTCTTTCAATCAAAGATGTATCTTCCTCATCATCAATTTTATCTGAACTTGATGCTAAAGACTCATCAAACACTATATGAATGGATTCTTCTACAACTAAGCTTTTCTTATTAAATACTCTATATGCTTTGCTAGATGTAGAATATCCTAGGAAGATACCTTCATCAGACTTTGCGTCAAACTTCCCAAGATTATCCTTACCATTGTTATGAATAAAACATTTACAACCAAATGCATGAAAATAACTTAAATTTGGTTTCCTATTGATCCAAAGTTCATAGGGAGTTTTCTTAAGGATAGGTCTAATTAGGGCTCTATTTAGAATGTAACAAGCTGTGTTTATAGCTTCCGCCCAAAAATATTTTGGAAGTTGGCTTTCACATAGCATGGTACGGGCCATGTCTTCTAAAGTCCTATTCTTCCTTTCTACAACTCCATTTTGTTGTGGTGTTCTAGGTGCAGAGAAGTTATGATGTATGCCTTTTTCAAAACAGAATTTTTCAAATAAGTGATTTTCAAATTCAGTTCCATGATCACTTCTAATAGACACTATGGTAGTGTTTTTCTCATTAGTGACTTTCTTAACAAATTTCATGAATATTGAGAAAGTCTCATCTTTGTGAGCCAAAAACATTACCCAAGTGAATCTAGAGTAATCATCTACTATCACTAGACCATATTTCTTTCCTCCTAGACTTGTGGTTCTAGTAGGTCCAAAAAGGTCCATGTGTAGTAGCTCTAGTGGCCTAGTAGTTGAAACAACATTCTTAGATTTGAAAGAAGTTCTTGTTTGTTTTCCAAATTGACATGCATCACATATTCGATTATTTCAAAATTTAGACTAGGAATACCTTTAACTAAATCCATTTTCAATAATTTGGAAATTAGGTGTGTGCTTGCATGACCTAATCTACGATGCCATAGCCAACCAATCTCATTCATTTTAGCATTATCAGCAACTAAGCAATGATTACTTGGAGATAAATTACTCAAATCAATTAAGTACACATTGCCATAGCGTTTACCAACAAGAATAATGCTATTATCAATGGGATTAGTAACAGTGCAAACAGAAGCTTCAAAGGAAACCTTGAAACCTTTGTCACACAGTTGGCTAATACTTATTAGATTATGTTTAAGTCCATCAACATATAAAACATTATCAATATGAGTAGATGGAGTAATTTGAATCTTACCAATGCCCATGATATGGCCTTGACCATTATCACCAAAAGTAACTACTCCACCTCTTTTTGATTCAAGGGTGATGAATTGATCTTTGTCACCCGTCATGTGTCTTGAGCAACCACTGTCCAGGTACCATTTTCTTTTCAGTCTGATGGCTGCAAGACACTCCTGCAAAATATTTATGTCTTAATTTTAGGTACCCAAGCCTTCTTGGGTCCTTCATGGTTAGAAGCATTAAAATTGTTCCTTTGGGAACCCAAATCATCTTTTTCTTTTTATGTGAAGATTTACACATATATGATTTATGTCCTTTGTTCCACATTTAAAACAAGTAATGTTTAATGATTTTTCAGCATGTACAAAAATGTTTTCAAAGATTTTTGCTTTTTAAGTGGATTATATCCTAATCCAGCTTTATCAAAAACAGCCTTTTGATTTTCCAAAATCATATTAAGTTTGATAGAGCTTAGAGTAAATTTATCAACTATAGGCTTAAGTCTATCAACTTCATTTTTCAAACTTTCTTTTTCTTTTATTAAAAGTTCTTTATCAACAACATGCTTTTCATTTTCTAATGATAGTTTTTGCATTTGAGTTTTCAAATCTTTGTTCTTTGAACTTAGGTTTGCAAAATCATCCATTAATTCATAAAAAGCACTATGTAATTCATCAAAAGTGAAGTCATCAAGAAAACTCGGACTTACCTCATCATTGTCCGCCATGAAGCATAGATTGGCCATTTCACTCTTTTCTTCTTCTTCGGAACTTGTGCTTTCCGAATCGCTCCATGTGGCCATCATTGCCTTCTTTTTGAATTCCGGGTGCCTTTCTTTAGTTGAGGGCATTCAGATTTAAAGTGACCCGGCTTCTTGCATTCAAAGCAAATAACTTCCTTTTCTTTGCCCTTGTCCTCATCTTTTCTTGCAAAGGGCTTTTTCTTTTCAAACTTCTTCTTCTTCATGAATCTTTTAAATTTTCTTGTGATGAGTGCCATGTCCTCATCATCACTTTCATCCTCGGATTCATGAGGCTCTTCCATATATTCAGAAATCTTAAGAGCCATATTTCTCTTCTTCTTTGACTCATCATCATCAACATGTTGCTTGATTTGAAGCTCATGAGTCATTAAGGATCCCAACAGTTCTTCTAGGGGTAGTGTACTTAGATCCTTTGCCTCTTGTATTGCGTCACCTTAGCTTCCCAAGTCCTAGGCAAGGAACGCAAGACCTTTCTCACAAGATCAGAATTATCATAAGATTTACCAAGACTTTTTAAACCATTAACTATGTCAGTAAATCTTGTAAACATATCAGCAATAGATTCACATGCATCCATTTTAAACAATTCATATTTATGAACTAGCATGTTAATCTTGGATTCCTTGACTTGATTTGTTCCCTCATGGGTAACTTCAAGTCTATCCCAGATTTCCTTAGCAGAAATGCAAATAGATATGCGATTGAATTCATTTGCATCTAATGAGCAGTATAAGATATTCATTGCTTTGGCATTGAGTTGTGCCAATTTTCTATCATGTTCATCCCATTCCGTTTCCGGTTTAGGAATCTCCATGCCATTAACTCTAGCAGTGGGTGTGTGGTCCATTGACTATAATGCTCCAAAGATCATAGTCAAGTGCTTGAATGAATATTTTCATTCTAGCCTTCCAATAACCATAGTTAGAACCATTAAATAAGGGTGGTCTATTAGTAGATTGACCTTCAGAAAAAGATGAACCAGCTTGAGTTGCCATGTGGATCTTTGACTCTTGATCGTTAGATCAAATCAAATGAGCACTAGCTCTGATACCAATTGTTGGTCCAGATAGCAACCCAAGAGGGGGGGTGAATTGGGTTTCTCAAAATCCTCAATTGGGTCAACAGTATATGAACATAATTTATTTAATAAATAAGAGTAAATTTTGGCCATACAACATATAGTTTACATCTTCCAATAGAATTCCAATATGTTGTAGTCCTTAGAGTTACATGTATTCGACAATGGAGGAATTGTTGAGTAACTCTTAAATAAGTTCGCGGCCAAATGATACGTCGTTACCGAGGACGACGACGTAATCAAGTGTAGGTCGTTGTATGTCATATGGGTTGGTTTGTTCTTTTAAACCAAGGAGTGTATAACACTGGTATGACATACGGGTGAGTGTAGGACAGTGACTCATCTCTATTGAGTGCTCAACTACCTGGAGCAACTCATAGAAAGGCAATGGGTATAAGTGTCCCTTTGACATAAGACTATCATGTTGACTTGATAAGCAACTCACTGTACTTAGGCACTGGACCACCCGGATTTCTAATCCGGTGATGGAAGGTTGCTGGCTGCAGTCAAGTACTTATTGGGTCAGTGATAGTCAAGATGGGATTGTCCACTCTAAGTGTTAGAGAGAGTACTCAAACTATGTTTCAATTTAGCAAAACCTTGGCCAAGGTAATCTTTGTGAGGTGTCACAAGATTCATTGAATTGAAACATACTTGGGTGATTTACTCAGAGTTGGCAGTTAACTCTGTATTCGCCAGAGTACTAGGACAAGGGGATGAATTATGCGGCAACCATAGCCTGGGTTCAAGAATGTTGCCTTGTGCAAATTCGATCTATCCAGACGTTGGGAACCATGGCTATATGGTCAAATTGATTAGTATAGGAAGCGTTCCTGTGCTACCGGCTTAGGTTTGAACCTATGGAGTCACGCACATAGTCGGATGACTTGTACGCAGGCGTGATCACTGATTTGAGTGGGACTCAATCAGATGGGTCATACAGGGTTCGTTCTGGCTGTCTAGCTAGCTCTAGACATTAGCGGCAACACCTACTTCGAGGGTGATTTGAGTTAGTCAGTAACTTAAATAGAATTTTGGGACACGATATGAATCTGGAATAAAGTTAATTTGAACCATGGACCAATGGTTGGTCTGATAACAGAGTGGTTTGGATCCGGGTTCGAAGTGGTTCGATCCGGATATCCAATAAAGCCTCTGAAAGTTTATTTATGAATTTTGAATTCATAAATCACTTTGGATTGAAGCTCGGCAAGGTACAATATGAAGTATGGTTCAAGAGCTACGGGTAGCTTCTTTCGGATTTGAATTTGGACTTCAAACGGAATTGATTGGATCAATTCTGTTAATAAAAAGAAATTTTAATTGATAATATTTTCATTCGTCATCATCCATTTGTTAAAAGAGCATGGGAATAGAGTTATTGATTATGTTACGGGAGGATGCTCAAAGGTCCCGCCACTCTACGTTTCCTCTTAAGCTCGCCGTTTGAGGGAGGTGACTGTGGACTTAATGCCATGATGGGAATCATGTAATGGCATTTTAAAGAGCTCTTTCACGTTTTTTTTTTTTTTTTTGATTTCGGAATTTTTCATCGGATATAAAAGGTTACGATGTGAATAAAAAAGGGAGAACATGTAAAAAAAAAAGACAGGTGAAAGAAGTTTAATTGGAGATTGTCTCTTCTTGAGAAAAGAGTTCTTCTTCCATTGTTCAAGAATTCCACCTCCTGTCTGCATTCATCAGGCGTGCGTGTGATATAGAGGAGCGGCACGTGCGGCTCTTGCAAAGCACGAAGGGGAACTTCTCTCTGCAGATCGGATCTGCTACCTTCCTTATCAACAACTTCCGCAATGAGAGGTACTGTTTTAAACTTAAATAAATAATCTTAAATTTCAGATCTGTTAATTTGCTTTAATTAATATTCAATATGAATATTAAAACCGATTTACATGCTTTCCACCTTGAGATCCTATGCATAGGAAAAACTTTTTTTCCCTTTACTTTTTTCATCGGGGGAGGGCACTGGAAGTATGGTTCACCTTCGATTTCCATGAGAATGTGAGACCAGGGAGCAAGGAAAGGAGTGAGCTCATCTTTCCTGGGGGCAAGACTTCGGCATCGGTTATCCGATCGGCATGGAGGCTTGGCTTTCTTAGGGCGAGAGTGTCCGCTCGACTCCGTGCAGGCTGATCTCCTACCGAGCCCTCCCTCGGTCTCCCTTCATGTGGAGTCAGCTTCGTCGGTATAAATCTACTTTTGCGCATGACTCAGAAGCTCGGCGTAGGAACTGGGGGGCTTCTTGTCGAGGGAGAAGGTAAAATGGGAAGGGAAAAGTCCTCGTTTTAACGCCAGGGTTACCACCGCATCATCCAAGTGGTAGACCTCAAGGGCAGCCATTTTGAAATGGGCCACGAAGTCTCTGAGAGTTTCTCCTTCTTTTTGCTGAACGAAGAACAGGCTGTCCGCCATCCGAGGGATCCTCCGATAGGCATTAAAATGTGCCAAGAAGGTCCTCTCCAACCGTCGGAAGGAATCGATACTATGCGGGGGCAGGCGAGAGTGCCAAGCGTGCGTAACCTTCCGCAGGATAGCGGGGAAAGCCTTGCATAAGAGGGCATCAGTCGCCCCTTGAACTTGCATGATAGCCTTATAGCTCTCAAGATGATCGAGCAGATCCATTGTACCATCATACGAATCTAGCTAAGGAAGGAAAAATCTGGAGGGATCAGGCTTCTCCAAGATATGATGAGTGAAGGGAGGACGTGTATCGTAATCTACCTTCGGCTGGTTATTGATCTTCCTACTGAGCTCCTCTAACCACCGGTGGTACTCATCCAAATGCCTCTTCGCTTTGTGGTTGATGATTGACATCTTCCTTGATGATTCAGAACATGAACAAGAAGAGGAAGAGCGCGGATGGTGATACCTCCATTTGGGCTCCTCCCCGCGCCGTTGCTTGGGGGAAGAGTCACCCGAGCTACGGATGGGGGACCGTGATCTCTTAAGGATCCCTTGACGGTATCGTCTGGGTAAGACATGATGGCGATGAGTCTCTCACTGAGAAGATCTCCCTTGAATAGATTGTTGGCTGGTTGGTGCAATTGCTGCAGATGGTGTAGGAGGCCTGAGCTGATGCTAGGTGGCAACAGACTGTTGCTCTTGCAGTTCGTGGACAACCGCAATCAATGTTTAGACTTGCTGAGTGAGTGCGGCCAGTTGCTCAACTTGAGTAGTCATGGCTGGTGGTGCAGAAGTAGCAAGGGGATTAGTAGCAGGAGGGTTAGCCTCCTGCTACTCTGCATGTTGGAGATGCCCCCAGCGTGACTAATGGAAGCCTTCCAAGCACGCGTTACCATCATTATTGTCGTAGAGGGAGTGAGGGCTCGTAGTTTAGCGTCACAGAGCTCCGCTCTCACCCGCCCCCTACCTGACGCGCCAACTTGTTGATGCCTGATCACAGGTGATGATCGTTAGAGAGCGTCGTGAGGTCGCTGGTGAAGCTTTCTCCGTTATGAGGGACCTGCAAGAAGTCCTGGGGCTGGAAGTTCTGACGGAGACCCTCCAACGGTCAAGTCAGTGGCCAGGGTCTCAGCCGTAAGCTTGAAGAAGCTTGAATCAAAAAGTTAGAGATGGATGTCTCTGAGTGCTTAAGTGTTCATACCTCCTTAAGGATCTTTCTTACCCAATTTATGTACATGATTGTGTTACTTATGTCACATTTCTATGCCATGTTGATGCTTGTCGCTATAATACAAATTTACGACAACATTTAGGATTTGTTCGACCTTAAACAAGTAGCTAATAATCTATAAAATATTTATTTACTTATATTATATTTATAAATTCCACTTAGTTTGATCGAACTAAACACAATTTTAGCTTTAAAAATCTATAAGTTTATCCCAAACTCTTTTGAAGACAATATAAATATAAGTAATATAAATAATATTACATTAATACTTAAAATAAATACCAATAAAAAATCTTCAATACTTTAATATTTGTTTCTTTCCAATTAAATCCGATAAACAGTACCAACGAAAAAAAAACTTTCTAAATTATATAAAAAAATTTAATCCTATTTAAAATTATTAAATAACTATAAATTTATCCTGAACTCTTTTGGAGACAATATAAATATAAGTAATAAAATAATATTACATTAATACTTAAACAAATACCAATAAAAATCTTCAATACTTAAATATTTATTTCTTTCAATTAAATCTGATAAACAGTACTAATCGAAAAAAAAAACTTTCTAAATTATATAAAAAAATCTAATTCTATTTAAAATTATTGAATAACTATAAGTTTATCCTGAACTCTTTTGGAGACAATATAAATGTAAGTAATATAAATAATATTACATTAATACTTAAAATAAATATCGATAAAAAATCTTCAATACTTTAATATTTGTTTCTTTCCAATTAAATCCGATAATCAGTACCAATCGGAAAAAAAACTTTCTAAATTATATAAAAAAATCTAATCCTATTTAAAATTATTAAATAACTATAAGTTTATCATGAACTCTTTGGAGACAATATAAATATAAGTAATATAAATAATATTGCATTAATACTTAAAATAAATACCAATAAAAAATCTTCAATACTTCCATATTTGTTTCTTTCCAATTAAATCTACCAATCGAAAAAAAAAACTTTCTAAATTATATAAAAAATGTAATCCTATTTAAAATTTTAAATAACTAAAATTTATTTAACATATCTCTCTATGATTTTGTAAAATAAATATCCTAAGTAAGAAATGAGATCATCATATCACGTCTACCAATTTTTGAAAGGTGGCGAACTTCCATTTATGCCGACAGGCAACTTTTGTCCATTACTCTAATTTAGCAGCTGAATCTTCTGATTAGATAGCACTATAATATACCAACAAAATATCGTACCTTAGCATAAATGAATTAATTTCATTTAGCCTCGATATATTTATATTTTTTAACTAAAAATATTACATTAAAAAATTTTAAATTATGATATAATTTATTTTATTGTTAATTATTTAAATAAATAAAAATTAATAGATAATATATATATATATATATATATATATATATATATATATATATATATATATATATATATATATATATATATCGATTTAATCAAAATTAATCCAATCAAAATATACTTAAAACATAGAAAGGTGGTTTGAATTATTGTAAAGTATAATTAAATTATAATTAGAGGTTATTATATCTTTTTCTTAATTTCAATTATATTTTCCGATGAGATTAATTCAAAATAAATCGTGAAAGCAGAGTTATTAAGCTTGTCTTATTGTGCCAAAACCATTTCAACGCCCGCATCCACGTGAGCGTTTTTGGAAGACCACGACATAAGATGGACTTCTACTCCAACTCTTGACCATAGTTGTTTGACCTGATCCAGACATTGACATGTCCAAGAGCTTAGATCATTGAGTCACTGGTTCAATCATCGGGTCATCGATTGAACCATCGATTAATTATTTTAATATAAAAAATATATTATATTAATAAAAATTATTTTTTAATAAATAAACATATGAATACTAATCTTTATAATTTTTTTTTTAAAAAATTTTTTTGATATCTTATTTAATCTTTAAAATTTGTTTGCTTTCAATTTGCATACCATTTAGTCTGATTTAACTTTTTCTTAAAAAAAAAATTTCTATCCAAGTTTTCTTTATTTTCATCATTTTCTCTTTATGTCTCTATTTTCTCATCTTGATTCTTATAAAATTTTCATAATTTCTTTTTTTTTTCTTTTTTTTTCTCCTCTCATCAATGCTCTTCTTTACATCATCTTTTTCTTTCTTTATAAAATTTGTAAGCATTCCAAATGAAGAAAAAGTTGCCATAAACTCAGGAATTTGAAATGCCAAAGGTAAAAAAAAAATTAAAACGACATTGATAAACCGTGATCTGATTTAAATTGGATTGACCCGATTCATAAGTGAACCAAATGAGTTGATCAATATATTCTGAGTCTCTTACGTAATCGATTTATGTTATAATCGAATTGACTTGACCTTGTTGGTCCGATTCAATTTTAACAATTATACTCCTGACGGTGGTTTCCCTCCAAACTAAGTCCGCCACCAAACCCACTAGGGTTTTGAGTCGAGCCACGGGCAGCGAAAGAACAAACCGGTCCACAAATATTAAACAAATAATAAATATCGAACCATCGCCCGGTCCACTCCAGCTGTCGCCGGTCGTGGGCGTCCAACGCCGTTCCCCCCGGTGGAACCCAGAGACGGCATCAAGAGGCGCGCTTGCTCTGTTCATCGTACGGCCACGACCGCTCTCACGCCGCGACGTACATGTACATCGCCTTTCATTCCGCTCGCGTCCCCCTAAAACCCTAAAGAGAGAGAGAGAAGGAGGGAGACAGAGGAGGAAAGAAGCGGAGGAAAAGGTATATCTCTATCTCTCGACACGTGGCGGCACCACAGTGCCCCGCCGTGGATTTTCCACTATAACAAGCCCCTCGCCTCCCCTTCCGTCTCCTATAGATTTCCGCTCTCCTTCGAATCCATCCCCTGCGACCGCGCAACCGCTGCCGTGCTGTACAACCGCTGCCGGATAGAAAGAAAAAAAAAGAGAAAGAGAAAGAGAAGAGAAAGAGAAAGAGATGACGCCGCCGGTGGACAGGGCGCTGACGGAGGAGGAGCTGGAGGTGGCTTGGATACTCAGCCAGCTCCCGAAACTCGTCTCCGCCGCCAACTCCCGCCGCCTCCCCGACTTCCTCCGCTGGGGCGCCCGCCGCCGCCGTTCCGCCCTCGACGACCGCGACCCCCTTTTTCCTCCTCCCCTCCTCCCGATGGAAACGACGAGAGGAAGGACGGGGCCACCTCGAGCCCCACGACCCCGCTCTCCTTCCCGCCGAGCGGCGGCGAGGAGCCCAACACCCGCCCCCCGCGGCCCCCCCGCTCTTCTCCCTCGAAGGCCATCAAGAACACCAAGCGGCACAAGGAGGTAAATCTCTACCCCTGCTCTCTCTCTCTCTCTCTCTCTCTCTCTCTCTCTCTCTGTCGATTCGTATGATTTCTTGATGGATGGATGGATGGATGCAGTGGGGTCAAGGAACAGAGCCAGTTGATAGCCTTGTTATCCGACCGAAACGCTAATCTCCAGCGTGTGAGTTCTTTTTTCCCATCGGTATCTTTTCCTTTTTCTCTCTCTCTTTTTTTTTTTTTTAAGTCTACTAATTTGTTTCTTATTCTTTGATCGAAAAAAAAAAAATCAGTCAATAGCGGAGTACAGCACCGTCTACGAGAAATTAAAAGCAAAAAATTCTTTGCTGAGAGACATGCAATCCAAGGTATTCTATACGGTGACCAATAGATGATGATTAATATTTGTGTTGAAATTAATCAGCGATTATTAGTTCGAAAAAGGGAAATGATTCTTTGAGGGATTTGGATCAGGTATGTCGGGGGGTGACGGAAGAGATCGGGCAGAGGCAGAGCCAGCGACGAGACGGCACGAGCATCCAACCGCCAGCGACGTGCTCGACGGTGGACCCCCACCACCATGCCACCACGTGGGAGATGGGCCGCGCGGTCCCGCCGTCTGCGGCCATGGACGCCGCGGCCGGGGCGATCCCGGCGGCAGCGGCGTGGCGGGAGTGGGGGGCGGAGAGGAGGGCGTCGTTGGATCTGAACGCGAGGCTGGATGGAGAGGAGGAGGGGGAGGTGCGGGAGCAGCTGCTGCAGAGCATCGCGTACAAGGCGGCGATGTCGGCGCAGGCAAGGAAGAGGAGGCTAGAGATCCAGCGGGAGAAGAACTCCTACCATTCCTCCTCCTCCTCGTCCCTGTTTTCAGGGCTCACAAGATGCAACGGTTGAGATGATTTTTTTTAAAAAATTAATAATTTTTTTTTGTTAGAATATTTTTTTTAAAAAAGAAAATTTCAGTTTATTTTTAATTTTTTTTTCTTATAACGTATGGATTGATTTTATAACGTATGGATTGATTGGACTTGGAAACGCCGGAAATTTTGGTGCACCCGGGATGTAAATTTTGGATTAACGATGTGGTTTGCAATTTATTTTAGTTTAATTCACTCTCGCAGGTTAATTCAATCTCGCACATGCAGTCAGAAGGACGGTCAAACTGGTGTGTGACGGGGACGCGTTTCTTTGAGGGTTAAGCGAAAATTCGAGGTTAGTTAGACTATTTATTGTGGCATTTTCTTAAAACAAGTAGCAACTGGAGCCTATCCTCGTTGGTGCCCGTGAGAAAGAGAATCTACCGCGGTCGGACTCGGTTCTTGCGAGAAATTGAGGTGGTTTGATTCCCTCAAAAACAGTTGACCGGATTTAGCGCAATTACTTTATTATAAAAATTTTAGACCACACCGCACGGTCTGCACCCATCCGGTTTACTGCAATGTTTTAAAAATTAGATAAGATAATTAATCGATTTAACATTTGAATTGCAGATCAATCGGTTAATGAATTAATTTGATTGAACTGAATAATATTATAATTAAATTTTAATTTAATTATAAAAAATAATAAAAATACAAGTATAATTTAAATAAAAAATTTAAAAATTTAAAAATCAAATTGAATCGATTAAAATTTGATCGGTTCAATAAATTTTTTAATTTTTATTAAATTATATAAAAGTTAATTTTAATAATAAAATTAGATTTAAATTTCGATTTTGAATCGGTAGGTCAAAAACACTGGTTTACCACCTCACAGCTTAACTCCTGGAGAAAACAACAGCAAATCTCTTTTACCAGGCTCTCTTTGCAGTTTCCAACAACAAATCTCACCCTTGAGATTGTAATGAACGTTGACCATATATTTTTTTTTTCCAAAATCTTCCTATGGATCGAATCGATGAATGTCCGATCTTCTTCCGTATGCTATTCGCAATCAATCGCTAACAGAGTCTAAAAAAAGGCTATGTCATTCTCGGCTTCGAAGTTGGCATGGTTTGATTTTTTTTAAATATTTTTAATGAAAAAAATTAAATGGATCATTTTTTTTGTTGAAGGGTATTTTGATACTCTCCTGCCTAAATAATAAATATTTTTCAGGAGGAAAAAGAGAAAAATAACAAAGGCTTAGGTTATCATTCTGGATTAACGGGAATAACCAGCCTACCTCCTCATAGGACCATTTGAAGGGCGTCAATGCATCATAAAGCAAGTGGCCAACTTAGTTGTACAACAATAAAAAGTTTGTCATAAGACATTCTGGTCCTTTTCCATCCCTTAACAAAAATTGCACATGTTATCATCGAAATCAATCTCCACATACATATTATAATGATCAAAATTTGTACATCAACCTTCGTTCATTTCATGAGGGGATGTAAGACTTCAACAGAAGTTCAACCATGGCAGAAGTGGGGACCAAATTCAAGCTGCTGAAGTCTTGATATTGTATTGATTTGAGTGAGGGACCTGGATGCCTGAGCTTCAAAGTAATTTCTTCCAACCAAACATGCCCATCTCACCAGTTTTTAGATATTCGAGATCATTTTTTTCTTGAAACACAACCATGTTTTCCCCTACCACTTCAATAGTTTAAATTATCTTCCCTTTTATATGACTCATTAGTCGCACCAGTTTGACACACCTACTTCAGTGGATAAATTTGAGTTGATGACATCTCCAAACTTCAGTTTATCCTTGTACGAGCAAGAAGCCAGCACTCGTAACTCTGGCTTCTGGAGGAGCCTCTGCCGATGACATTGTTCTCAAAGGATACCAAAAAATGATCACCATTCTCAATGCATGGAGATGAGCAATCTTCACATCTGAAGTCACTCGTCAGGACCAAGCACCCATCAAGAATAGAACTGCAGAGATGTGGAGTGGATTAAGGTCCAATGTTCATTCGTTTGACGAAGTTAAACACAGCTTTGGTCATTGATGGCATACTGGAGACACAGGCAACAACAGTGCCTCCCAACTACGCCAAGCTCTGCCATCACAAAGTGTTGGGAATTTCGTATTATATATGAATCAAATTCATATAACTCGCAGCGGAAAATAAAAATAAATACGAATTTAATTCCAAAGCCCAAGATCATCGGGAAACAGATTCAGTTAACAAGAAATAACACATTATTATTTTAATAGATCATACATGTGTTCTTTATTGGGAATGATGCCCGATGAAGCCGGTAAACGATTTACCACTAGCCGTCCACGCGTCCGGCCTCTAATGGTGATCCACGCGAAGATCTTTGGATGATGTCCTCTCAGGATTGGATGATAACCTTCTTGCGAGGGGTGCTAGCGCCTCTTTTCTTTTCTATTGATTTGAAAAAGGGACGTCCTAGAGAGAGAAAGGATGTTTTAGAGAGAGAAAGGAGGTGTTAGGCATCCAAGAGAGAAGAGAGGAGTTCGGTATTTTTTTTTCTCGAAAGGGGTATTTCTCTCCCTTTTATACATGAAAAGGAAGTTGTGTGGTTACATAAAAAAGGAATTTTATCACAACCACCTAACAATTCAACCTTATCAAGTTAACAATTATCCTAACAAATTTAGGATATTTGCTATATCATGATAATGTTAAGATTACAACCACCAACCACATCCCTAAAAAATTAGAAAATTGGTTATCTCATGACGTCGCAACCTTGAATTTGGCTTCATGAGAACGCCACAAATCATGGGGTTCACTCCTCCATGACATGGAGATGGGTCATGTCCATCACATGGGCATGGATCTATCCTCCACGTGACACGATCTCAGCCCTCGGTTTAATTGGGTTTCTATGAATCAAATCATGCCATCATATGGACCCATTTAAATACTATATTATTAATCTCAATTAATCTAAGCCATCCATCACATGGATCAAGCCTAATTAATGGATTTCATATGTACATCTCGTGTACAAAAGGTCTCTCTTTTGAACAAAAAATTCTTTTCTCTATAATGAATCCTATTCATCAATTTCATGTTCTCTCATTAAGATTGAGTCAAACCCAATCCTAATTTATTGGTTATCTAATTTGAATTAAGTCCAACTTAATTCCCATTTTAACTTCATCCAAAATCTTCTTAATGTGTGGATCATCATTAGAGGCCGGACGCATGGATGGCTAGTGGTAAATCATTTACCGGCCTTCATCGGGCATCATTCTCAATAAAGAACACATGTATGATCTATTAAAATAATCATGTGTTATTTCTTGTTAACTGAATATGTTCCCTGAGAATCTTGGGCTTTGGGAATTAAATTCGTATTTATTTTTATTTTTTGCTGTGTGTTATATGAATTTGATTCATATATAATATACGAAATTCACAACAGTGGTATCAGAGCCTCCTTAGGCTTCAAATTCAGTTAATTTGATAGATTACTTGAATTCTAGTTTTTATAAACAAAGATCTAAATTTTACGTGCGATGTAAAATATAAATATTGCCATATGATGAAGATTAAATATTTAATAAGTTATTATATGATAATAAATGTGAATTATTTAGATTTGATCATGTTAAAAATTAAAAATTATGATTTATGTATGACATAATCATAAAGACTGAAATTTAACATATCATGTTTAGAATTTAATTTTGACATGATAAATAACATGATTAAAATCTGAAATAATTATATTGATGAAGATTAAATATTTAATAAGTTTATTATATGATAATAAAATGAATTATTTAGATTTGATCATGTTAAAAAATTAAAAATTATGATTTATGTGTGAGATAATCATAAAGGCTGAAATTTAACATATCATGTTTAGAATTTAATTTTGACATGATAAATAACATGATTAAAATCTGAAATAATTATATTGATGACAATTAAATATTTAGTAAGTTATTATATGATAATAAATATGAATTATTTATATTTGATCATGTTAAAAATTAAAAATTATGATTTATGTATGACATAATCATAAGGCTAAAATTTAACATATCATGTTTAGAATTTAATTTTGACATGATAAATAACATGATTAAAATCTGAAATAATTATATTGATGAAGATTAAATATTTAATAAGTTTATTATATCATAATAAATGAATTATTTAGATTTGATCATGTTAAAAAAAAAAAAATTATGATTTATGTGTGACATAATCATAAAGGCTGAAATTTAACATATCATGTTTAGAATTTAATTTTGACATGATAAATAACATGATTAAAATCTGAAATAATTATATTGATGAAAATTAAATATTAATAAGTTTATTATATGATAATAAATGTGAATTATTTAGATTTGATCATGTTAAAAATTAAAAATTATGATTTATGTATGACATAATCATAAAGGCTGAAATTTAACATATCATGTTTAGAATTTAATTTTGACATGATAAATAACATGATTAAAGTCTAAAATAATTATATCATGATAACATGATAATCAAGATTAAAATTAAAATTTTAAATTTTGACATGTTATCATGTTAGGGATGTTATGATAGAGACCAATTAGGATTTTCAAGTGATGAAAACAAATTTATCATAACAGATAATGATAAGACAAATATATAAAATAAATTGTTATAGAATATTTGATACTTATCATAAATCCCTAAAGATCACTATCTTATCTTATCATAATGTGTAATAGATGATAAGGTTTAAGAAAAATTAGATTTAACCATATCATTGTTTGATCCTATAATTCCATAATTGATCAAATCAATTGGGCTTAACTACAATGGTGTCTAGAAAGGTGCAATCATGGTTTTTAATTGCTCCGTTCGCTGCCTGGGAAAACCCATTCAATGGGATCGAAGGGTATGCTAAATATGACCCCATTGATCAGCTGATCTGGCCATTGTTAAGGAAAGCTCTTAATTGATTAGATAATTAAGGTTAATCAGGATGGTAGCAATTGATTTGGTCACATGATTAGGGTTCCCATATTAGATAGTGATCAGGATCCTAATTTGATTAGGAGTCCCAATCATAAGATTGGATCTTATGAAATTTAGGTTAATTGAAATTAATCTAAAATTCACATATAGGATATGTAACCTAGCATGATACAAATGTTGTACATGCATGATGGGACCTAAATGCGCTAAATCCCTCCATGAATATTAAGTCATTAGCCTTCCATTGTTCACATAATACAAAATCATTAGGGCATGAGATTTGTTGTGCCATAGCCAAGATCAAGTGAACCTATGAGGAGTTGATTGGGGAACAATGAGTTGACTTAACTAGGTTAGCTGGCATAATTGGCCATAGTCAGGGTCAGTCTAATCTAGAGGCAATGTTTAGGGTGATCACATTAGATGTGATTGATAAGGCAATATCCCCTAAATGATCTAGGAGTTACATTTGATGTGATTGATACAAATCTACCTAATTTGGCTTACTAAGATTTGTTGTGTCATAGCCAAGGTCAAGGTAAGTCAATTTGAGGATCATAGCCCACTAAAAAAATTATTTGATAATTTTGAGATTAATAGAGAGGGCTATTGAGCTCGATAAAATAGTGGGAGTAATCGATTTAATTAAAAATTTTATAATTACCATATTAAATCGATGATTTGCATTCATAATAATTGACTCATTCTATTTTCTTCACAGTTGTAAGAGACACCATGAGTGTGAACATCAATCTCAGAGGTATCCTAGAATCCAACAAGCTAACCGGACCTAATTTTCATGATTAGCTAAGGAATATCAAGATCGTTCTACGATCTAAGAAATCCTATATGTCCTTGATGAGGCAGCACCAGAGGTCCCACCTGCGGATGCTTCAAATGAAGTTCTTCTGGCATACAATCGGCATAGAGATGCTGAAGAGATGGCCACATGCTTGATGTTGGCATCTATGTCACCAGATCTTCAAAAACAGCATGAGCATTTAAATGCTCATGAGATTTTGATGCATCTGTAAGAGTTGTTTGGTGCACAATCTCGCTATGAGAGGTTTCAAACCTCCAAAGAGCTGTTTCAGTGAAAATGACTGAGGGTTCATCAGTGGGTGAACATGTGCTGAAAATGATCAATTTGATTGAGAAGTTAGCGCGATTGGGTTTCGTAATAGACCATGAACTGAGTATCGACTTGGTTTTACAGTCATTGTCTCCTAGCTATTCGCATTTTGTGTTGAATTTCAACATGAACAGACTTGAGGCTACATTGCCAGAGCTTGCAAATATGCTGACTAATGTTGAGCCTAGCATCAAAAAGGATAAAGGGAAATTGATGGTTGTAGAATCTTCAGGCACTCAGAAGAAGCGTCTGAAGAAGAATAAGGCCCAAAAGGCCAAGACAACCAAGCGAAAAAAAGGTATTAAGAAGAATATAGCCAAGAAGGATGTAGCCAAAGGAAAATGTCACTTCTGTAACAAGGATGGGCACTGTAAGCGTAACTGCAGGGCTTATTTGGCAAGTCTAAAAGAAAAGAAGCATACTGATGCTTCAACATCAGGTACATTCATAATTGAGATGTTTTCTTCTATTACTTCTTATTCCACTTGGGTATTGGATACCGGTTGTGGGTCTCATATTTGTATTAATATGGAGATGATAAGAAATAGTAGAAGATTGGGGAAAGATGAAGTGATCCTACGAATGGGAAATGGAGCAAAGGTTGCTGCATTAGCCGTAGGAATTTATTCTTTATCTTTGCCCACAGGGCTTGTAATTGAACTTAGTAATTGTTACTATGTTCCGAACATAACAAAGAATATTATATCCGTTTCATGTTTAGTAATGAATGGGTATTCATTTGAAATTGAAAATAAATGTATTTCTATTTTTGAAATGAAATGTTCTTTGTTTCTGCTGAATTGTTCAATAAATTTATGTTCTTAATCTTCAAACCCCTATTCTCAATATTGAATCAAAAAGATTAAAATCAAATAATTCTAGGGACTCATACCTATGGCATTGTCATCTAGGCCATGTAAAAGAAAAGCGTTTAACCAAGTTACATAATGATGGATACTTGGGCTCATTCGATTGGGAATCGTTTGAGGAATGCGAGTCATGCTTACTAGGCAAGATGACCAAGTCACCTTTTACTGGAAAAGGCGAGCGAGCAACTGAATGTTTGGGTTTAGTACATTCGGATGTATGTGGACCCATCAACATTCAAGCCATCGGAGGTTTTTCTTATTTCATCACGTTCATAGATGACCATAGTAGATATGGTTAAGTATATCTGATGAAGCACAAATCTGAAGCCTTTGAAAAGTTCAAAAAATTTAGATGTGAAGTAGAAAAACAAAATGACAAGAGTATTAAGATACTTCGATCAGATCGAGGTGGTGAATACTTAAGCCATGAGTTCATAGATTATTTGAAGGAGAATGGAATTCTTCCTCAATTGACTCCTTCTGGTACACCACAGCATAATGGTGTGTCAGAAAGGAGAAATCGTACACTGTTAGACATGGTACATTCCATGATGAGCCTTGCATATCTTCCAAAAATGTTTTGGGGTTATGCGCTAGAAACTGCCGAATATACCTTAAACCAAGTTCCATCTAAATCGGTCAACTCCACTCCCTATGAGATATGGTATGGAAAGAAACCATCCCTTAATCATTTAAGGGTTTGGGACTGTTACGCTTATGTGAAGCGTAATGAATCAGACAAGCTAGAAGCTAGATCTAATAAATGCAATTTTGTGAGATATCCAAAACAAACAAAAGGATATTACTTCTACCACCCACTTGAGAAAAAGGTATTTATCTCAAGACATGTCATATTTCTAGAGAATGAGATTCTCACAATGGGTAGTGGGAGTAAGATTGAACTTAGTGAAGCTCAAGAATCATAAATTAATATTAACCCATTAGATGGAATGGAGCATATGCCGAATATAGTGGGAGTTGAGCAGGAGACTCAACCCACATTCAGGCAGACGTTGCATGAAAAGCAATAGGTGGCTCCAAGTACACACCAGCTACGTATATCTAGTAGGACAATTCGCATCCCTAAGAAATATGCATTTCTTATAGAGGATGATGAGCCTACCAACTACAAGGAGGCAATGTCTAATATTGACTCTGAGAGATGGCTTGAGGCCATGAAATCTGAGATGGACTCCATGTATGACAACCAGGTATGGACCTTGGTTGATCCACCTGAAGGGGTAAAACCCATTGGGTGCAAATGGTTTTCAAGAAGAAGACCGACATGGATGGTAATGTAATTACCTATAAGGCAAGGCTAGTTGCAAAAGGTTACAAGCAAAGACAAGGTGTTGACTTAGATGAAACCTTTTCACCTGTAGCCATGCATAAGTCCATAAGGATTTTGCTTGCAATAGCAGCATATTTTGACTATGAGATCTGGCAGATGGATGTCAGGACTGCCTTCCTAAATGGAAATTTAGAGGGGGATGTGTATATGATACAACCAGAGGGTTTTGAATCCATAGATCCTAAGAAAGTGTGCAAGCTACAAAGGTCTATTTATGGACTTAAGCAAGCCTCTAGAAGTTGGAACATCCGATTTGATGTGACAATCAAAGAGTTTGATTTTATCAAAAACGAGGATGATCCATGTGTGTACAAGAAGGTTAGTGGGAGTAATATTGTTTTCTTGATATTATATGTGGATGACATATTATTAATAGGAAACAATGTATCCTTCCTTAAAGAAGTGAAGGATTGGTTGTCAGGTAAATTCTCCATGAAGGATTTGGGAGAAGCAGCCTATATACTTGGTATAAAGATCTATAGAGATAGATCTAGAAGGTTGCTTGGATTGACCCAATCCACGTACATAGAGAAGATGCTAAAGCGGTTTAGCATGGAGGAATCCAAGAAGGGATTCCTGCCAATGTCGCATGGTGTACATCTCTCCAAGGACATGAGTCCTAAGACCCAAGAAGAAAGAGAGTACATGGATAGGATACCATACGCATCAGCAATTGGATCCATTATGTATGCGATGCTATGTACGAGGCCTGATGTTTCTTATGCCTTGAGTATCATGAGTAGATATCAAGCAAATTCTGGTGAGAAACATTGGATGGCAGTCAAGAATATCCTTAAGTACTTGCGAAGAACTAAGGATATGTTCTTGGTTTATTGAGGACCCGATCTTATAGTTCGAGGTTACACGGATTCTAGTTTTCAGTCTGATGGAGATGATTATAAATCACAATCAGGCTATGTGTTCACACTCAATGGTGGTACAGTCAGCTGGAAGAGTTCTAAGCAGGAGACGACCGCCGACTCTACGATTGAAGCCGAGTACATTGCAGCATCAGATGCAGCTAAAGAAGCAGTTTGGATCAAAAAGTTTATCTCTGAACTTGGAGTGGTTCCAAGCATTGTTAATCCAATATTCTTGTATTGTGATAACAATGGAGCTATTGCGCAAGCCAAGGAGCCAAGGTCTCATCAGAGGTCCAAACATGTACTTAGAAGATATCATGTAATTAGAGAAATCATTGGACGAAATGATATAAAAATAGAACGAGTCCCCAGATGACAATATTGCCGATCCGTTCACTAAAGTCCTGCCGCAACAGAAGCATGATAGTCATGCCGAGTCACTTGGTATTAGATACATGGGTGATTGGCTCTAGTGCAAGTGGGAGATTGTTAGTGTGTGCCCTAGATCCAATTGGATAAGATGCTAGTTTGTACACATTTCTTTATGAATGCAAATCAAATTTATTGGTTTCTTTATCTATAAAGGTATTTTTTTTTATATATTAGATATATTTTACCTATGAGATAAAGTCCAAAAGAATGCGAACTGTGCATATGGAATTTGTAATAGAGATTACAAATTGTGAGATCCAAAATTGCACATTATGGTTCGATTCTTTAAACTTCCCTAATCGATGCGTAGACAGGATTGGACACTGTCGAACGCCGTTGAGACTAGCACACATTGCATATCTTCACCCTTGTGGTGTGCAGCTGATCTTGCAAGCTAAAGTATGAAGATACTTGGATATGGTGTGTGGATGTTCGTTATTGTAACGATACATTGGATGACCCGCACAGAGATCCCATATGGATATTCTATATAGTGTCGATGGTTGATCTTTGATGACGGTGGTGCGAGTGATCCTTTGACTTGAGATCTTCATTGCATCTTATGTGTGGAATATCATGCTTTGACGACATGCAAACGTCGCTCTAGCCACAGGTGGCAAATATGGTGTCGATTGGGTATGATATGAAGCACATGAAGGTAGTGTTTGATCAAGACAAGATTCGTCTCCCTTGATAGAAAGGGTTATATCCCACGGCCACTTGATGGATTAAATTGACTGTTAAATCCTTGCAAGGTTGAGTTGGAATTCGAAATGGTTTCGAAGTTCTAATGAGTCGATTTTTCTGAGATCAAGTAAACAAAGATCAATTATATGGTTGACACATTCCATACCACTGATTGATTTGGGATATGTGACGAAGGGATTGAATCGTACGGTAACCGTTCATGGACAGGTATTGATGACTACGTCAACAAACCCTTAACACTTGGGTGGTCATGATGCTTTGCTAGAGGCCGCTCATGATCTATAATCATGGATTCTTTGACTTAATCAAAGAGTTGATTTGGTTAAAGAATTGACTTGGACAAGGTGTTGATCAAGTCATCCTTAGGGTCAATATTAGGGACATGATTATTACCAACGTATCAAGGGACCTAATGGGTCTCACGCATTAAGAAGATTTTGGATGAAGTTAAAATAGGAATTAAGTTGGATTTAATTCAAATTAGATAACCAATACAAAGTACCATCTGTTAAGCTAGTTTCGTTGTAATTTTCTCTAGAAGGAAACTTTTATCCAATTCATTATGTTGGATGATGCAAGCTTTATGGACAAACTTATCACAAGTAAGGAATTTCTAAGTCAGTAACCATAACTCAACAGCTTATAGCTAGCTTCTGACACCAAATTTCCAAGTGAGTGAGCCATGAAAAAGATGCTACAGGCTCTTACCCATCTTCCAAGGGTAAGAGGAAATACAAACTACAATATCAAAAGACGATAATTAATAGCAGACTAACATATCGCAAACAATAATCTCAAACTGTCCATTAGGACAATTTGAGAAT